>JAOSBP010000204.1:9693912-9706461 GCA_027563825.1 Erythroxylum mucronatum
CAATATGAGTATATGTTATGTGACTTGATGTGTTGCATGAGTTGGGTGAACCATCGATGATGGTTCCTCACTGAGTTTGCAAAACTCACCCAAAATTTGCAACTATTTTTTAGGCTCTGAAGAGTACCCCGCTAAACAACTGGAGTATGCCTACTGCATACTAGTCAAAGATAGAGGTCAGGATCAGTTCACGTCTACATTAGTGTTATCCTATATTTTGTATCATTTATATTTCCGCAATTCCTGTAAACTAGTACTTTGCATTATAGTGGGCCTAACTGGCCATTGAAACTCTACTGATTGTAATATGTTCATTGAAAATGTTTGTGAATAAAATTAGGCCCATTTTGGTTATGGATTGTGCAATATAAATGGCTACATACTGTTGAGTGTTTTATTACGACTGAAAATACAATTAAAGCGGACCCACATTATTTTCTGATTTTCGCGCATATATTCATATAAAAAAAGTTATACGGAGTTTTTGACTGTTATCCGACTGCTCTAGCATACCACCCTCGTGAGGCACGGGTCCGGATATCACCCATGATGTCGGGTTCGGGTCTTGCGGGAATGGGATGCTACAAGAAATTTTCAATCTAACAGAACATTCCTAATAAATTACCATGGTACAATACCAAAGTTTATGAATTTCATATTCTTTAACTTTTCATTGACGAGAGCTATAAGTATACTACAAATATTACATCACATATTCTATAATAAATTATCTTCCTCTGCAATCCTCTTGCCTTAGATACTATAAATTTTAATGCGACTTTTACTTATTTCAATTGTCTATGTAGCTCATGTATATTATCCATGCACTTACTATCTTTAACTTCTTATACTTTTTATTATCAACTCTTAATTTATTTATAACCGGTTTCACCTTTTTATCGAAATCTTTATCTACCAACTGAAATAATTACATCTGTCTTTTTATAATAATGTAACATAGTTTATTTACAACTATTTTATTATTAATAATTAACTGACCTCATAATTAGGATATTTATAAAATCTTCTTCTAATATTGTTGTCGGTCTAAGAAATGACCAAAGGGCTTTGACTTTCACATCGACAAAAATTTTCTCATCATATTGCATTTAACTACAACTTTTGCCTGTTGATTTGGAAGATTCATTGTCAATTATGGTTGATAAAAACCTATACCAATCAAATATCAAACATCAGTGTATCTCCCTCTAGATATAAAAACTTTAATGATTTAAGATAATAAGTTAAATTAATTTAGTCATACCCATGGTGATATACTAATACAGCCATATTAATAAAATATTTTCTCTGTTTCCAATTTACCTTTAAATGGAAAAATTACTTGTAAGCAAGTACCTATCTACACAAAATACACGAGCACTATTTATGTTGTAACAACTATCAAGATTTTGAGCTTTAAATTCCTAGTTATAATTAATGTCATCACTCTCCAAAAGTTTTTTGGAAAAATTAAAGATTTCAATTGAATTAGAAGAATTAAGGTATACATTCAGTTAGTCACCATATTTTGCACAACATCACTCTGTATAAAACAAATTGAGTACTAAATGCTCTCCATTTTATAAATCCACAGGTCCTAAAACAAATTCTGGAAACTTCAATAAGCTATTTGAAATTTCCATGTGCCTTTTAGTGTTGTCTATGAAATGTTGCATAGAATTCCAACAACGATGCTCATAGATTGGTACTATGAGCTCCACCCTCTTCAACTCTAACTTAATTTGATGATAGGCTTTCTTTACCACACCTTATAGTTATATCTCTTAGATGTCCAATATTGAATAGATTAGGTTTTTATGACTTTACATATCATCTGCCTAAAAAATTAGGAAATTTCATTAACAAGACTCATGTATTCTTCTTGTGATCATCATCAAATTCTCCCCTTGCTCCAATTGATGGTAAGTTTCCTTTACATCACCTAACTCTTTCTATTCTTATATGCTTAATAGTGAATAGAATTATATTTTCTCTTTTTTATCTGGATATTAGTTAGAATAATCTTGCTTCTGCTTTACCTAATTTATTCTAAATCCTTTGAAATTATATATAAATTAGGAGACCTTGTTATCTGATTCTCCATGCATGTTTAATCGACCAACTTATTTGATTATTTTCGTCACATAACAAAAACAACAATCGACCCCTTATGCAAAGGAGTGCCAGATATAAGGTAGTTTCGATTTGCAACTCTTATTACCTAAATCGACTTTTGTTTCTTAACATCAATATTGTCCATAAGTAAGTATTAAGTCCAACAAGATAGATTACTAGATCCCCCTTAGTAAGATTGTTTTGTTTTTACTTTAGCCATTGAATAATTTCCAAAATCCTTGACATGTTTGAATCATTATTTCAGAGGGCTTTAACTTGATTCCATAGGAAAATTGAGTACCTATATTCAAAAAATAAATTGGCCAGTGTTTCATTTACCAAACTATATAGAATGCAAGTGCTTTAGAGCAGTAAGAAGTGTAATTTATCAATAGCATTGAACCTATCCTTAGTAGCCAAACACAGTAGAAAGGAGTCTCTAGGTAAAAGATTATGATTCCAAATAAGCTTATGCCACTCTATAGTCTAGCCTCATCTACTCTCTACAAGCCCTATTGGTGAACTTGCCATTTCAATTCATTTTTCCTTATGTAACAATTCCTTACCTAAACATTTGGAGAGCAAGGTGGGATTAGATGATTCAATTACCTATAAAAGTTATCCATTGCCCTTCTTAAGTCTATAAACACACTTTAGATTGGGTCGGAAGATGATTAAGTACTTGAAAAGGTTGTTTAATGTTAATTAGCGGCTCATCCCCTATCCAATAGTCATACCATAAGAAAGCGGAGATGCCATTGCCAATTTTATAACCCATATTGAGTTGTTTTAAGCTTCTAATTTTAAGTAATTGATAGGTGAATTATGAGCGATTATCTTTATTTCTAAGAACCCAAATACTACCCCTTTCAATACATAACTATGCATTTATTTCATCTACAAGGATTCCTTATCTACAAGCACTCACCAGAGCATTTTAGCCATGAGCACTTTATTATTGACATTTATAGGGTAATTCCAAGACTCCCTCCTCTTTAGTTTTGCATATTTCTGTCAACTGGACTTTAACATTAAACTTATTCACATTACACTTATCCTATAAAAAGTTGCTCATTAGTCCTTCAATGGTTTTGATGAGACCTTTAGATAAGAATATATGAGCACTCCAATAAATGTGCATGGAGTACAAATCAATTTGATGAGGTGAAGTTTAATCTAAATGAAAGTTCCTTGTTAGTTCAACTTCCTTTTTTTTAAAAAGTTTGTTCTATTAGAGACAAGTATTCTTTAAATTCCAAAACCAAGTGATGTTTCACTCATTTGAATATGAAAACACCTTGATTTAAAGCTTACTTTTGTTAGCTTAGAGGAAGATAGTAGATTGTGGAAAGAGAGAAAAGAAGATGCTCGATAATGAAAAGCTTGAAAGTTAGTCGAATAATGGTGCTAAATCAATTAATGTAAAGAGAGAGGGGATAAGGTTGAAAACATAGGACTAAGAAAAAGAATAAGAATGGAGGGAGGGATGATAATTTTGATTGTTAAAATACTAAAACATTCTTACTAATGTCTATTTTATTTAAATCCACATCATATAAGTGAAAAGGACACTTCAAAATTGATTTATCAATAAAATAAGGGTTAAACAAGAAACTTTAATAAATTTAAAGTTAAATTGGCAAACATAAAAGTTTGGAGAGTATCGTACACTTAAAGTTGAGGGACAAATTTGAACATTTTTCCTATTAAGGAAGGACCAAAAAAACAATGAAAAGAGTAAATTTGGGAAGTAAGGTATAGGATTGGCCTAATAGCGATACTTCTAAATTGGACCTTAAGGCTTGTGAATGTCAACGCTCAACAGTTTTCTTACCGGGTCGCAGCCTCCGTCGTTGTCATAATTAAATTCAATAGTCAACATTTGACGCACATTGAGCCCAACGGCCCCAATCCCATTCTTCCATTCCATACTGCAATTGGTCAGAGGAAGACCTTCTATGTTCTGTCAAGTTAAATTCATCCTCATAAAATCAACTCTTTCTTTCTTTCTCTTTATAATATTGCCATCGTCCTCGTCGTCTCTTGTGCTTCCTCTTCTCTCACAGATGCCCAATCTTTTGATGATCTTCTGCTCACCACGCATTTCGCCATTATTAACTCTCTTAATTGCTACTACCCTTTTACTTGCTAAAAAAATCTCATGTGTAGATTCAAAGTACTTGGCCTGCAAGCCTAGCAGCTGCGGTGACGGCCAAAACATCAGTTTTCCGTTTTATATCAGAAACCAGCAAGAACCCTTCTGTGGCCACCCTAGATTCGAGGTTTTTTGTAGTAGAAATGGCAAGCCAATCCTCACAATCCAAGACAATCAATATGTAATTCACCGGATCTTCTACCAAAACCAATCTGTTCGTGTCTCAAACGAAGCTATTTTTGCCGGCAGCACCTCTTGTTTTCGTCCAATCCAAAACATGTCTCTGCCTGAAGACCGTTTCACCTTGTCTCCTAACCAAAATAAGTTCATTTTGGTTTCGGTTTGCAACAGAACGATGGTATTGAATGATACTGAACTTATGAGATACAAGATCGGTTGTTATGGTGATAATACTAGAAACGATTCCGTAATTGCAATGTTGGAAAACGATCCCTTATTGAGTTATAAATTAAAGCAGTGTCCAAATGTGGCGAAAGCTCCCGTGACTTTGGAAGAGGGCCTCCCAGAAGGTGGTGAAACGCTGCTGAAACGCGCACTGGAGAGAGGGTTTATGTTGACTTGGACAGCAACCAATTGTAGCGAATGCGAGGAGAGTGGTGGCAGGTGCGGTTTCGAAAGCGATATGTTCCAATTCAAGTGTTATTGCCCCGATCGTCCTCATTCTCGGAGTTGCAAGACCGGTAAGTCATCTTCTTCTGTAACTGCAAAGTTTTATGGTTGTTTAATTTTAATGATCGATGGCAGTGACAGTAGCCACTTGTCTTGTACATGTGCTCTTGCAAGTTGGGTTGCATGCGTTCAGATAAGATTACAAAAAATCTTCACCGTGTCCGTTTAGGATAGGAAGACCGGTCCTTTTAAGAATTTTGGTTTTCATCGGGTCCATAGCTTTTGTTTTTGAGCTGGAACCCAAACGCAGAGATTCTACTTGCATACTTGTGGTGTCGGTTGTGGCGGCTAAAAGCTTCCGCTGCCTAGAACATAATTAACTTAATCAGGTAAGAGTTTAAATTAATGATAGCACTAGTACCTACCAACATAGTTAAAGCCTTGAATTCCTAGTCGTTTAGGTTGCTCGGGAGAGTAGCTCTAGTTGTCTCAAACATCTACATTTGTTTGTTTCTCTTTACAACATGATTACGTCACCTTATGCGTGGACATCACTTATATTTTAAAATTCCCTATAAAAAATTAAAGGTATATGGCTTTTTTTAAACCCAAAGTTGAGAATTTCATAACTTTACATTTGAAGGTTATTAGACTTGGTTGATTACTTCATCCGAGTACGGAGCCAAGAATTTAAGATAGGGATTTAAATATTTAATTTTTAAAATTTTAAGAGGCCTAGTGCACAATTAACCTCTAAATAACTTCATCCATTATATATATATATATATAATTATTTAATAATCTTGAAAGTGGAGGGCTCAGTGTACCACTGGCCCCGCCCTGAGTACATACGGAGGGACTTCTTGGCAGTAAGTTTAATACTAGTGATATATTAAAGATTAACGAAAGCTTTATCATATTACTATTTTGGGTTTGAGATTCCTATAGTGTGAGAGTTAGTAAAGTAATTTTATGGCAAAATGATATTTAATATGATTATTGATTTACAAACTAATGTGATGCCATTATCTTCTTATTAGTTGATAATAAGTTTATTAAACCTACATTTTAATTATTGAAAATTCATATAATTTAGTAATTATTAAGATATATTAGATTTAGATTATTAAATAATTTCAAACATAGACAACAACGATAAGTCTAAATTATTTCTAAAGATTATGAATTTTATAAAATTTTATTAATCTTTCAAATTTGAAAAAGTTTTTGTAGTTTTATTTTTAAAAACATTTCTTCTCTTAAGTTTAGGTTAAAATATAAACATAAATATCATATGTGAATTAATTTAATATTATTATTTATACGACAGTACACTGTCGATTTTTAAATTTGACTCAAATTATATTAACTCGATCTAAATTAATAATTTATTATAATTATTCTAAATCAGAAATCATGATCCATCTCTTCCAAACACCAGTGAAACTCTTTGTCTTTAACACTAATTACTACATAAGCTCAATAAAGTCAAAATTGCCAGCGCATTTCAATAATGGCTGTCGCTGCTTTGAAACTTCTTAAGAGAATGATAAACTAGAAAAGATTGATGACAATTTTTGTTTTAAGCGTCCACCTCCTATCCTATCCTATTTAGAAAAATGGAAAGTACATGTCCTCTTCTTTTATAGGTATAGCTTGTAGCCGCTTTCAAATCTTGTACTACTGTTGAGTTGACCATCTTTATGTCCTTTTGGTTGTTGTATAGTACACAATAGTTTTTTAATGTATAGTACACAATAGTTGAACTAATTAATAGTGACCATCTAGAATTCAATAATGATGTAATAAAACTTATCTATAGAAAATCTAAATTCATTTTCAAAAACCAAAAAGAAATTGGTGTTTCACTTTTGAAGTAGGTAATGAATTGTCGGGCCAAAATAAGTCACAGACTGGTTATTCTTGGTCATTGTTATGTCCCCTGAATCTTGTCACTTTATTCTTAGACAGAGGGATACAAAAAATAGGAGTACCCATTTTTGTCCTCAACTGGGAAATTAGACTGCATGTTCGAACTTTCGGCCTCATCCTCGTCTTGAAACGTCCCAAGCTGTTGATCTCAATTCCATATCACACCCTTTTTAGTAGCCCACTAGTCCAATTATCTTGTTCGTCCCAGACCTACTTTTCTGTTGGTCTTAGGAACCAAGGTCAAATAAGCTTCTTGCTCCGTTTCATGCTTGTTTGATGCCGAGTAAAAACCAACCATAGGCTGAAGATGACAGCAATTTTCCCAGAAAGTTTCAAGCGATGTCTCACCGAGTGTTTCATGAAGACCACAGTCATCACCAGTCACATAAAGTTGACAAGATGATTAAATTGTTCATACACGGCTTGATATTAAATTGTTTATAGTTATACACGACTTGAATTTTTTAATTCGCCAAGTTCTCTTTTATTTTATGTATTTAATACTGTTGAAGAAAGACCAGCTTGCACCGTACCAGTTAGAGTTCAATACTTTGACCAAAAGTTTCTACTTTGTAGAAATGACAAAACATCAGACATGTTTATATGCCTTTTCCACATGAACTATACCATCTCATAGACCAATTTGCTTTTAATTTGTTATTATATCGCCCATATGAGAATATCCTTGCATCTGTATTCCGAAATCTATATTCCACAGTTGTACATTATGCCATCATAATTCATAAACAATGTCTTCCCCGAAGACTAATTTTATAACACTTTGTTGTGACTGCATTTAAAATATAATAAAGTCTCTTGAGAGAAAATGGAAACGAGAGGACTTTTCTTGCGTCTTCATTGTCAGCCTGCCAATAGCTTGATTGAAACAGAAAGTGATTCAAATCAGGTAACAGGAAGCATCTAACATAATAAGTAGAAAGAGAGGAGAGGATCAGGGTACTATAAAAGTTAGATCTAGTCCCAGGTTGATAACATGAGTTTCATGTGATGCCTCAGCACATCTCCTATGCTTCTTCAGTCTCTTTTGGTTCATCTTTCCTTATAAATGGATATACAGCAAAGCTATGGTCTCAAACTGTTATTGCTTGTTGCGATTCCTCTTGTGGGCAGCAACTTATTGGTGGAGTCAGTAGTGTCAGCAGAAGAATCAAGATATGAAGCCTGCAAGCCAAAGAACTGTGGTAGTGGTCCAAATATTAGTTACCCTTTCTATATTCATGGCAACGGGACTAAGTTCTGTGGTTATCCAGGTTTTAAAATTCGCTGTGAGGAGGGTAGGCCAATTTATAGGACCTCTGCTGCTGACTATGTGGTTCAGAACATAAGTTATGAAAACCAGTCATTTCGGTTGGTCAATCTGGAAGTTCTTAACACCACTTGCCCCACCCCGCTTCAAAACTACTCCTTTGATCGATCCTCCCTTGATTTCAGCCCCTATCATGCTGATATCTTCTTTTTTTATAACTGCAGTAGCTTGTTTTCTGCCAACTACACAAGTTCTGTGGTTAACTGCAGTTCTAATCCCATAAATAAGACCATTGTTTCATTAGTCCCTAGAGATGAGAACTTGGATTGGACTAGAACAGCCTGCGACTTCCTAGTTGCTGCACCTGTTCATTTGAATCAATGGGAGATCAATCAAACAATTTTAGATATTGACTATGTAAAATTGCTGAAAGACGGTTTTTCACTTAATTGGCTTGGTTTTGGTGGCAAATGTGCTAAATGCCAGAGAAGTGGCGGCCGTTGTGGGTTTGAAGAAGTTAAAATTGTGTGTTACTGTCCTGACGGATCCATTTCAAGATACTGCAATGACGGTGAGGTTTACAACTACTCTCTTAGATGGAGCGAGTCTTAAATAATGCTATTAGCAAATAGTTTCCTTTATTCTAGTTTCCCCCTGCATGCTCATCTTCCCTTCCAAAAATCTATCTTAATTATTAGCAGCGGATAAACTGCATAGATATTCTTGAGTTGTTTGTCAATCTCTTTGCAACTCTGTAGCTCAATTATGGTCGGTTGAATGCAGGCTGTAAGTAAATTGTTGCTAACTTGCCGATTTGGTGTGAATAAGTTTTGTTTATCTAACACATTCTAGTAAACTCAGTCCATGTCAGTTTTATCTAGATTGCTAACAACCTGAGCAAGTGAAGAGTATTTGAATTTGGTGTGTAATTTATTGTTTATATGATTTGTATAACTTTTCTTCCTAGACTCTAATCGGCACTAATATGTGCACAATGCAATCTACATGTTATCAGTATGAACCCTGAGGTCCAAGTTTGAATGTCGTTTATAAAATGTCAAAGCCAATGCCTAGAACAAGAAGGCTAGCTATAGCTTATTTCTCTGGATTCACGCTTTAATTAGAACAGATAAGTTGCAAGATGGAGGATAATTAGCACGGGGAAAGGAATGACAAATAGTTGCCAGCTATACATTGCTCAAGTCTTTCTTGTGCATTGTCCACACCATCTGTCATATTCTGGGAGCTACCTGTACCAGAATTACCTGCTTTGCTAGGAGGATTGTAAGTATTGGAGTGATAGTTGTGATAAGAAATGATAGGAAATGGTCTCGTACAGTTTGCTTTCATTGTCAGAATCAAATGCCCTTTAGGCTTGAAATCTGTTGTCTTTGGTATACTATAAAGGGGGGACTAGAATTAGGAAAACGGAAGGGTAGATAGCCAACAAGAACCATTGAATTTATGGACCAATGAAGACCTTGAATTGACTTTTGGGCATATCACATTCTGTTCCCTTGTGAATATTTTCTCCTCAGACTAGTTGGTCTCAGCCACGAATACTAGCCCAGTTAGGCTGTCATTGGAAGTCTAGATCTTATCCTGATGGCAAATTTTGATCCCTTACAAGTTGCCTTTTATGACCTTGCCACATTTCATTTTTTTTTTTTTTTTGTAGACTCCCATGTTTTTTACTTTCCTCTGGATCAATTTCTTCTTCCCCACAAAACCATAACATAATTTTCCAAATCCCCAGCATCACAATGTGAAATTTCTGTTCGATTCTGAGAATGCTGTAGTACTAAACTCACTTGTCTTCATGTCTGCCTTCTCTACTGAAGGCTGAGTCTATGTTCATTCATGAGAAGTGTTATGGAAGCAATCGAATTTCCATGAATGTGCAAGCTTTAATGATGTGACCTTCTCTAGCTCCCTTTTAGTTTCATTTCTGATCATTCCAAAACTAGCTATTTTCAAATGTGACACCATCTTACTGGGGTTCCGCCATAAGAAATTGCTTACAAAATCTGCACAAACTTTAGCCAGCTATTGTTACCAAAGTCTTCCATCACAATGCGCATTTATTCAGCTTCCCTGGATTAGGGAGCCAAATGCACGTGGACCCATTTTGGTTGCTATCAGCGAACTTTTCACTTAAAGTGCATGTATGTCCTGTCTGTAAGAGGGGTCATTAAAGAGATGAGAAATCTCAGATTGGCAGCAAAGGAAATTATACTGTGTTAATGCAACATAAGGTACAGAAATTGGAGTACATGGAGAAACGGTTTATATGCATGCAGGTGTCTTGTTTCTACCATATCTATGATGTATCCTCGACTGCATAGAATTGGTTCCTGAGTTGGATCAATTTCTTGAATGGCCCCTGAGAGAGATTCTGTTGCAATGAAAAGATGCTAGGAAATAGTTTTAAGTTTTAACATTCCTTGTGCATCACTTTTATCATGATTGCAGTGTGTTCATATTTTACTGTTGAGATTTTAACACAAAGGTGTAATTATGTTGCAGAAAATAGCAAACTGAAATTGAAGCTGGGATTAGGTAATTCTTCAATGCAACATCCTATGATTCTGTTTGTTTTGCCATGGAATCTTAAAAACTGTGTTGATAAATGATTTTAACCACCTTTGTGTGCTAAAAAGAAAGTTACCACCTCTACCGTTTCAGGTATAGGCATAGGAGGCTCACTCATGTTGGCATTACTCTATGCGGTCTGGCATCAATGCAGAAGAAGACAGGGCTCTTCTAAATTCTTGCCCAAAAACTCCTTTTCTAGTACGTCCTCAAGGGCAGACCCAGAAGGGGAGTCCCTTGGTATCCCTATCTTCTCCTACAATGAACTTAGAGAGGCCACCAAATATTTTTGCTGCGAAAATGAACTAGGAGATGGCGGTTTTGGAGTTGTATATTATGGTAAGATTTTAATATTGGTTTGATCTATCTGATATTATCAACTGCTATGCTTAATGAGCTTACTTCATCAATTTGAAATAGGTAAGCTACCAGATGGAAGGGAAGTTGCAGTTAAGCGCTTATATGAGCACAACTACAGAAGGGTAGAGCAATTCATGAATGAGGTCCAAATTCTGACACGTTTGCGGCATAAAAATCTTGTCTCCCTTTATGGCTGCACTTCACGTCACAGTCGCCAGCTCCTCCTTGTCTATGAGTATATTTCTAATGGAACCGTTGCTGATCATCTTCACGGTGAACAAGCAAAGTCCTCTCCATTGACATGGCCTATACGAATGAGCATTGCACTTGAAACTGCTTGTGCATTGGTCTACCTTCATGCCTCTGGCTTCATACACCGTGATGTTAAAACTAACAACATTCTCCTTGATGACAAATTCTGTGTGAAGGTAGCAGATTTCGGTATCTCCAGATTGTTCCCAAATGATGTAACCCACGTCTCAACTGTCCCACAAGGAAGTCCAGGTTATGTCGATCCAGAGTATTACAAGTTTTACCAGCTTACTGACAAGAGTGATGTTTATAGCTTTGGAGTTGTCCTGATCGAGCTCATATCCTCGATGCCTGCTGTTGATATAACTAGGGACTGTGACGAGATTAATCTGTCCAACTTAGCTGTGAGTAAAATTCAGGAAAGGGCACATCATGAGCTGATTGACCCATGCCTTGGGTTTGAATCAGATGAAAATGTTAAAAGAATGGCAACCGCAGTTGCAGAGTTGGCTTTCCAATGTCTTCAACAGAAGAAAGAAATGAGACCTTCCATGGAAAAGGTTTTGGAAGAACTAAAGAAAATTGAAGTTGGTGAGTCCAAAGACAGCCGACAGGAAATGCAAAACAAAAGCAATGTGTTGAACGACGTAGTACTAACATCTTCACCACCAAATACCCATGAGGATGCTCTTCTGAAAGATGCCAGGCCACCATCACCAAAGTCCGTGACTGAAAATTGGTATAGTGCTTGCTCTACATCAACAACTTCCAGTTTCTAAGCTAATCCTCGTAGTGGCTTAATTTGGAGCTTTTTGTAATTACTGTTTAGAATTAGATGGAAAGGAGTGAAACACAAATCCAATTTCTCTCAGATACATAGGTATTAAATGGTCAAAACATGATTTTCCCGAAATTGTAGTAATTTTCAGTTGATTTCATGGAAAAATATTGTTTTCTAACTAAGACAACCATCTTCACTTCTGAATCCATCAGTCAAAGTTTAATGTCATTATTAATTGTAGATGTTATAAAAGGCGATGTCACATATGGATTCATCAATATTAATAAAAAGGAATTAAAATAGTAGTGGATAAATATTTTATTAATGTGGAATAAGGAGTCAATTAATAATCTTGTAAACTACTAAAAAAATCCTATTGGAAGATTTTAGGCAAATAACATAAAATGGCCCCTGTGTTATAGTTGACTATTCAAATTAGCCCCTGTATTTTTAATTCGTTCAATC
>JAOSBP010000204.1:9706561-9717134 GCA_027563825.1 Erythroxylum mucronatum
GTAAGATTTTCGACAGGTTTTTTCTTCTACGCTGAGGCTTTTTATGTGGGAATATCGAGCAGCATGAAGATGGAATTGGAGGCTATTATTAACGGTTTGAGGTTTTGCAATGCTTGTGGATTCACTGGAACGCAAATTCAAACAGATAACTCGGCTATTGCGGCTTTATTACATAGGAATGGAGGCTGGCCATGGCAATTTTACACTGAATTTCAAATTATCAAGGATATGATGACTGCTTCTTCTTCTTCGATTTTACATGTTTACCGCGAGGTAAATACTGTTGCTGATTATTTGTCCAGGATTGGATCTTCTGGGGTTTCGACTCAATTTAGCCAGGAGGAAGATTTGTCGTTGGTTATTCGTGGAACTTTGGTCTTAGAACGAAATGCTACTCCCTACATCCGTATTAGATGATTTTTTCCTTAATATTTTGAATATTTGTACTTGGCCTGAATCTGTGGAGGTTTTCTTGCCGGATTCTTTCCTTCACAGCGCCATAGTGAATCGAGCAATAAGATGCCAATCCCATTTCTCGCTATTAATAAAATGGTTTTAATTTCGGGCAAAAAAAATTGATAATATCATAGGCAAATGTGGGAATTAAAGGAAGAAGAAGGAACAATATCCAATTTTTCTAAAGTTAACATATGGACCAATTGGATTAAAGCATGTGTGACCAATAAGATTAAAGCTTGTGTGTGTCCGATAGAATTGTAACACACGGTCAAATAGAATTGTAAGACATGGTCTAATAGAATTGAAACATATGGTCCAATACATTTGTAACACGTGGTCCAATGGGATTGTAACACATAGTCCAATAGGATTGTAACATATGGTCTAATGGGATTAAAGAATGTGTCAAATACTAGAAAATTCATGAAAAGGAATATGGAGAGGGGAGATGGATGACACTTTGATGGCTTAACTTCATATTTTTCTCCTCTCCATTTCACCTTCTTCATCCCAACTTTTTTCGTTTGGTGATTCAAGCCAAACCAAAGAGGGAGGGAAGGAAAAGCATTAAAAGAACTACTTTGCCAATTTTAAGGTTTGACACTACACTTAGTCTAATTTCTCTTTATGTGTATGCTTGAAGGGATAAAAAGATTCATTTAGATGTGGAGTGGTTTCTAGGATGATGCTTTGGTGTTATTTTAGTGTTATCTTGGATAGAATTGGTTGAATATAACAAGAGAGTATCGTGTAATGGAATTCTGTATAGGGTTTATTGAACTAGTCACATTGTTTGAGTCATAACTCAACCTACAAACCTCCAATGGGTGATTGCAGTTTCATATGAAACCTAAGAGATATAAATAGAAATATCTAGAAGATACTTTGACTTAATTTTGGCTTTATAATATGGGAAATTAAGATAAAAAATGATGACCCAATGTTGTGCCTGTTTTGGAGTAGCTTGTGATATTTAGTCTATATCTTATGATTGGGAAGTTCAATTGTTCTGATTTTTAGTTCTATGGAAACTAGATACATAGAGGAATAAATTTCTAAAAGACTCAATACTAAGGAATAAGTGGAGTCCGTCATGTGATTTGCTTCTGGACTGATTGTTTATCTATTTTTAGAGTCACCGTGGGCTTCACCCAAATTGTACTATTTTAAGTTTGTTTTCATTTTCAATTTTTACCGAATCTTATCTGAACCTTTTTGAATGTGTATGAAACCTTTGAAACACCTACAAATAAATGAAATAGGACTTACCATGTGTGAATTGGGTGATCAAACATTGAAACTTAATATTGAACATAATGCATGCAAAAGAAAACTTACATGTACATAAATAATTGGTATGCATATTTATTGCTCATATGTGTATAGTGTGATTCTATAAGTATGATTTTGTCACCCTTTTAATAGTGATACGTTATGACTTGCATGTATGAACACAGATATATATTTTATGAATTGAAATGTATATCATAAGACTTGTCAATATATGATTGCTGAAATTGAGAAATGGTTAAATGAAATGTTACAGTGCCTACTCTATTATCTAGGTGGTGGATAGAAAGGCATGCCTATAGGGATACAGTGCAACTGCTATAGTTTGACAGCAATGCTATCTTTATTTTGAGACTATAATGTCTCCACAATTTGATGCCTTCGGGTATCTACAATTTGATACATTGGGGTATCCATAGTTTGATATTTTCAAATATCCATAGCTCTCGTTATCCACACCCAAGGGAATGTGCAGGCCTATCACAAAAAGTAAAGTAAACAGATATAAATAAGATATACAACATGACAACGTAAATAATCGGTATTGATGAGCATTAACATTTATATTGATAATTTTTTGACTTTTAAAGGTGAATTTATGGTATATGAACAACATATTGAAGCATGTTTCATTATGTATTTGATTAAGTATGCCATTCCTATTCATATTTGATGTGATGTTTATGAATGTATGTGCTTGGCGGATGAATGCTACGAGTGGTCATCCAAACTAAGTGCTTTCCCCACTAAGCTTTCAATTTCCTCTCTTTAGTACATATACAATTATCCAAGGGGTGTGGTTGAGTGGCAGGGACTCATCCATCCTTAACCAAAGGTCAGGGGTTCGATCCTTGACTTTGGGTATGGAGTAGCCTTAAATCCTTGGGCCAGCTGTCCCACCCTGTGAGGTGCCTACAAACTAGCGAGGGGATTAGTCACTGGGTCCGCCGGTGGATATCCTGGTCTAAGACCCAAAAAAATTGGCACTTTATTACAAATTAATATGTATGATGTAAATTGTAGTATTGTTTGTACTTCTAGAGATGCTTTACAAGTTTCTTTTATGGATACGAGTTGCCAAAAATTTGGCCTTTATTTTTTCAAACAGGTTGGCTAACACGAAGATTTTTGTATATTCGCTAACCCAAACTATTTGGAGTATATTCGCTGACATGAAGGTTTTTGTATGACTTATATATGCAGGTGTGCAATCTTGAAATTTCTTTAAAAGAACACGAGCATTTATTGGAGTATGTTAGATGAACACACTCTAACAGGTGGTGATATGTCAGGTCAGGGTATGATCTTCTCTAAAATCTTGAGGTAAAGACATGTGCAAAAATATAATTACAATATGAGCATCTTAAAATGGTGTAGGAGTTTCCAAAGAAGTGCATGACCTAAAACACAAATGTGTTTATGTCCATTTTCGTCACTAGAAAGAGTTACGCAGAAGCAGCAAACTACATAGCCTAAAACATAGGAGGATGAAGTAGGAAATTTTGTAGAGTTCAATCTGGTTGCTTTTGAATTTGAATTGCAATGGAATTTTATTAGCTTTTTAACTACAAAAAATTTTAATGAATTTTATTTTTTAAAATATTAATTTTCTTAGATTTTTATTTTGGTTTAGCCTGGCTTGATTAATTTTACCAAAGATCGAACAAGCTCAAACCCCAAGCCTCAAATATGATTGAGCTTTAAATCACTCGAAACTCAATCAAGCTTCAGCCCTAAGTTTTAGACCTGATCGAGTCTTAGGTCAAAATTGAGCCAATAATACGGCCCAAGCTTTACTCAATTTATTGTCAATCCTAATTAGTTTCTTTGCCTGAAAAATACTATCATTATTGTCACAGTATAATACTATTAGCTCAACAACACTAGAGATGAATTTCTTAATCCAAACAACTTCCTTTATTGTTTCAAACACTTAAATATACTTGACCTCAATCATAAAACCAATAATTGTACAAACAATCCTCCATGTCAATTTTTTTCTTTAAAACCCATTTTTCATCTTATAGGCTTATTCCCATTACAAATATACAACAAAGAATATACTTAATTAATGTAAATAGATTCTATTTTAGATCTCTTAGATTCTTGTAAATTTTAAAGAATAAGTGCTAGACATTTCTTCCTTAAAAGTAGTAGGCTCCTTATCTATGAGTAATACATCGTGTCTCTTTTTTTTTATACGTAGATTCAGATTCACCAGTGAATTGCGGATTATATGTCTCTTGAACCTTTAATTGTATGTAATATATATCAACTTGAAGCTTTTGTTCCATCTATGAGTGAATTTGTAGTCTTAAGCTTTTATAAGTTCTACTTCACTCCGATTACTTTCTTTGAGAATGAATTCTCTTTTTTAAGAGTGTAGCATGTTTTGAGATAAATATTTCTTTCTTAAGATGATTGTAAAATTAATACCCAATATTAATTTGATAAAATTAATTTGATATCCATTTTTTGACATTGAAACTTTTCAAACATTGTGCTCTTCACATCTCTAACTCTTTAGGTATAAAAACTTTAGTATATTATCAATCCATATCTAAATATGAAAATATGTCAACTAACTTGGATGCTATTATGTTAAGAAGATATGCAGTAGTTTCAAAGGCATAATCTAAAAAAAGTAGGAATAATTGAATGACTCATAATGAAACAAATCATATTAAATAGATTTATCTTCTCAAGTACTCTATTGTATTATAGAGGTGAAGTCCTTTGTGAGATAATCTTATTATGTTCTAATCTATCAAGCCAAGTTATAAGTATTCACTACCTTGATTAAGACTATAAGAACTTTCCTTATTTGTTTCGAATCCTGTTGCTTTCTCTCTTGGCATCAAATTTTTATACCTTCCCCACACATATATTCGCTTTTTCACGCTTGTGGACCAGAAACTAAAGTTTCAAACTTTTCTAAAGAATGCTCAAACACTCACGTTTTTTTTCTTTTTCTAAATGCAAAAAACAGATCAGTTAGTTGACGGATATGCATTGGTTGGACATTCATAGCAAAATCCTACTAATAAAATTGGTGATCATAAAGTGATTTGTTGAAGCGAACTTTGATCAATGGAGAGTCATAGAGTCGGTGTTTCTCGCTGGTTAACAGTGGGAAATATACAGCTCCTGGAAATTCCATATGTTTCTTCCCTCTCTTTCACTCCATTTCACAAGTCCTCTGTGCCAATTTCCTTGTCAACTGGACATTTTTTAAGAGAAACGTGAGTCAGGTAAAATCTTGAAGCTGCACTTGGATAGACTAAAATGAAATTAAAGCTTCGAGAACTTCAAACTATGCCAGTTGCGGGCGTGCAACTCTTGCTAGTATTCTTGGAACCTCTTTACTGGTTCATTGAATTGGAAACTTCTGGGATGGTTGTTCTTCTCTTCCTCTTAGTTTCCTTTGTTTTCTTCCAACCACTGACAGAATTATTTAGGGCTCAATGTATTTAAAAAAATAAATATTTTTTATTTTTAATATATATATAGTGTTTATATAATGGACAAAAATTTGGTGCTTATGTGTGTATTGATAAGGCAACAATTATTCAACAAGATGCTCTACTGATTATGTTTAAAGTCAAGGGTCCTGGTCTTACGTACATAATGCTACAGCTACTGATTATGTTTAAAGTTAAGGGTCCTACGCACATAACGTGAAAGCAGCTACTAGTTACTGATTATGTTTTAAAGTTAAGGGTCCTGCGTGCATATTCTAATCCTGTAAAATCAGTCTTGTATTTGTGTATTTAAACTCAAACAATGAATAACGGAAACAACGCTTCCCTCATCAAAATTTAAAATCTTTATGTATATATATATAAAAAACAAGTTTGTAGCTATCTGATTTTCTCCTTATACTTTCGCAGTACACGCACAAGAGAATCTGGAAAAGTTACAAGCTTTTGGGGTAAGTTTGAGCGTCAACGAGAGGCGTGCCACTGGTGGCAAGAAGAAAACAAGGAGGACGAAGCGCCAACTTTCACTGGTAAGGGCTGGATCTTTCGATTAACTTTTTTATCTGTACGTAAAGCTCGGGTATTTTTCTGTTCACATTTTCTTGTTCCTGTCGCTTTCTTTGCTACGTATTTGTTATTGGGCATTGTTGGTGTTTTTGGTCTTGGGCGTTTGCTTTTTTCATAATTTCTCCCATATTTTTTGGGTTTACTCTCACTGTTGTTCAGCTGTTTATGTTTTCTGGTTTCATTGGATTAATCTTTTGGCATAAAAAGGCTTGGCTTTTGTGTTATATGGTACACTCTTGAACGTCATATAGAGGAAAACGCTATGCTCACCAAAGATATCATGTCATTACTTTTACAATTGCTACAGTCACAGTAAAAAAAAACTTTCTCCGCAATGAAAATTATCAAGAATTCACTTCGTAATAAAATAAGAGATAATATATTGAATGACTGTTTAGTGTGTTATATTGAAAGAGATGTATTTGCAAATATTTACAATGATCTTGTTATGAAAAAATTTCAATATATGAAAAGTAGGCGAGGATCATTGTAATTTTAACTATTTTATATTCTTAATAAAATTTTATTTTTTAATTTATTTTTGATACAAAAATTTTTGTGAAATTTATATTTTATTTAGGTCCTCCTATCTTAAATTTCTGAACCTGGATCTCCATGCAAACCAGAGGAATCCACAAGTAGATTATTCAAAGATTGTATATGTGCAAACACTTGCATAAATCAGACCTCCATCACCAACTCCAATTCTCCAAAGGCCCTGGATGCATCAAGCCCCTAATACAAAACAACAGGAGAAAATCTATTATGTCCCAGGAATAGGAGGATTATGCAACGTCCAGAACATCGCCAACCTTGAAACACTCCGGAGAGAACTGAAGTCCAGCCTCTGCAAGACTCGGTCCATCAGTTCTCTCAGTCTTACTTACACCTCTTCTCATATCCAGATCAAATGCTTCACTGTGTCAGACCATGGTTCAGAATTTGAACCAGAAGACTGCGAGAACCGTACCATCTACTATATTTACAAGAACGAGGGTTTGCAAAGTATCCCACCTTACAGCAGAGCTCTTAAACGCCAAGGATACAACATGTCAACATTAATGGTGAATGCGATGACATATTATTTGGAGTGCTTACAGCTGCTCTATCTTATCAGAGGCAAATCCGCAAGATTAAATGGCGCAGTTGTATGGTTAACAGCAACAAATGGGATTATCAAAACTCTAGGAAGCTGATTTAATTTAATTGCTTATTCTTCGGTCATTCTCCATTAGGAAAACTCCGAGATGGGCGAGAAATTGCGGTCAAGCGCCTTTATGAGCACAGCTATAAGAGGTTGGAACGGTTCATGAATGAAATTGAGATCCTCACACGACTGCGCCACAACAATCTGGTAGGTCTTTATGGCCGCTCTTTGAGGGGCAGTCGTCACCTCCTTGTCTATCACCTCCACGGGGATCAAGCCAATTCTACTTTGTTAACTTGGTCGATCCGGATGAGGATTGCCACTGAAACAGCCAATTCACTGGCTTACCTTCATGCTTCTGACATCATTTTAAAACCATCAACATTCTACTTGACAACGATTTCTTCGTTAAAGTTGCAGATTTTGGAATATCGAGTTTTTTCCCAGATGATGCGACTCATATCTCAAGTGGTCCTCAAGGCGTATGGGGCATAGGACAGACAAAAATGAAGACAGAATGATAGCTTTGGTTGCAGAGTTGGCGTTTCGTTGTCGACTAAGACCTGGCATGAATGAGGTGCCGAAGGAACTAAAATGAATTGAAGTGATCTTGTCCGACGTGGCCTCAATTGACCGCGGTCGGAGATGATGTTCTTGTATTTTGTCTTCCTTTATTTGTCGAAATGAAAAGAAGTGAGGCATCTATGACCATGTAATGTACGGAGCAAAAGATTAAACTATACAAATAATATTCTGCAGTAGTTCCATCGGTCCTACAACAGAGAAAAGAAGAACAATACATGCCACGACTGTCGTGCCCAAAAATTTTCAAAAAATTTTGGTCCAAGAGAAAAGCTTTATTTTAAGTTAAAGCAAGAATAGGCAGGTAGGGTAATGCAATGCCAGTCAAAAGGCGAAAGGAAAACCAAAGTTCCTATAGTCCTTCAAGAAAAACATTTTGGTCTAGTCCAAGAAATAGCAGCACAGCTCGTGTTCATAATGGACAAAGCAACTAGTTTGGAAGGAGGCCGCGAGAGAAGCATATCTCTGTTCCTTTGTAAATTTGCTTCAACAACAATAATATCACTGTTTACATACTTTTTTGGTTCCGATGCAAGATTACTTTTAAATTAAGTCTTTAACCCCTCCCCTGCCCTTGAATGGATTCTTCCAATCTTTAGAATCAAAAGACCTCTGATAATGACTTTTCGATCCTCTTCACTATCAACAACTATATGGAGAGAGGGTGAGTGAGTTCCTAAAGCAACAGCTCAAGGATTTAGAATTTACTTTGGAAACTGAACCCCCCATTTCTCTTTCACAAATTCCATTCAAAGTAAGCACCAACTTTAAACTTTAAAGCTAATGATTTCCTAAAAAGAATCGCTAAGAGAGACAATTCTACACCAAAACAGATCCTTTCCTCTCTGTTTCAAGCAAACCCAACCCAAGAAAGAAACAAACAAACTTGCTTTAAATACTGAGAGAGAGAGATCAAAACAAACAAACCTGACTCTGTGCTCTCTCACAAAATGGCAACGCTGCAAAAATTTAAGCTTCTCGCTACACAATGCGGCGTTGCGCAGAGCCCCACACGAAGCCCTAGAACGAGCCCCGTCGTCCACCTCCGTCGCAGGAAAACCACCCTTCGGATGCTTCTCAGCCGGAGCTCCTCCCGCCGGTCTCCCCCACGCCAGTTCTACCCTCCGCCATTGCCCAAGGTCCCCGGTCCGCTGCCCGAGAAAAAGAGAGACACGTTGAAGGACCTGTTCGTGTCGTCGCCGGCATTCGAAGAAGAAGAAGAAAAGGATGACCGCAAAGGTAAGTGTGAGGTGTTTAAGATGAAGGTTAACGGTTTGCTAGGTGAACCTGGTTCGCCTAGACCGGGTTGGATCGGTTTTAGGCACCGGTCTATTTTGAGGAGAGCTTGGCGGCCAATGCTCGCCGGTATTCCTGAAGATGAGAATGAGTGAAATAAAGTCTAATCGCTGGGCTTTCTTAACTCTTGTAAAAAATAATTAAAATTTATGCTTTCCAATTTTGATTTTGCATTGAACGAAGCAGAGTTGTTTTGGTTTGGGGAAGGAAATGACTGGCCATTGCTAATACATTAACCAAATTCAGATCCAGAGTTTGAAATAGTTGTAAAATTGAATGGAATGACAAACTTAATCTGTGAGATTGCGTGGAAGGGCAAATATCGATGGGTGCCTTTCGAATTTTGATTAAACAAAATGATGTCAAACATTTTGCTTTTCCATATTAAATATAATAGTCCAAGAAAAAAAGAAATGTACATATAAGTACATGACATTCGAAGTTTATAAGGAAAAGCAGACCAAAGTTAGTGGAAATCAAATCCCTAATTTTCCCAATTTTCACCGTCAGTCAAACTCACAAATACTGGCAATAAAGAAAAGAGTTGAAAGTAACAATATCTTTAATTTGAAACTGACAATATAAAATTAAAATTAAATAAAAACTTGAGATATCACAAATGTTTTAATGAGACAAACAAATTATCACTATATAACTCTAAAAAACATGAACTTGTAAAAGAATCTTACAAAATCACTTATAATATCTAGAAAACAAGCCTAAGATTATCACAAAGTGTAAGAGATTAGTTATATGTCTAATTATAACTAATCTGTTACATCTACTTATCAATGAGTAGATATTGTTTCTTCGCAGATCCAAAAATTGTATAAATCTTTGAGAGATTATATGAGAAAACGTGATGCTGATTTTCGTCAATATATTGCAACACAGTATTTTGGACCATATTTTAAGGAGCAAGAACTTAGAAGGGTAAAAGAAGTCCTTCAACGTATGAAAGCTGACATGCAAACTGAAAAGTCTAAAACTGTTTATGGAGCTTATCCTCCTACCTTTCTAGTTGCTCAGCCCATATATGCTTCTCCTACCTATCCTACCTATCCAAACGTTGTTGATTACGAAAAAGTTTTCAAGATGAATTATCCTCTAATCAGATAAAGCTACAAAATCTAAGTCTCAATCTAACAAACCTAGGGATCCTTGGATTCCATCTTCTTCAAATACTAAACCTGTTGATCCGTGGAATAAACCACTGCAGATTAAAACACCACCTTCATTTTCACCAAAAGCTCAACCTACATTCTCTTCAGACAGATAAAGCACTTGAGTTTATAGCAACTCTTGCACTTATTGAGGTTCCAGAGGTTCCAAAACCTCATTACTAAAGTAAATCACTTGTTAGTATAGTCTTTACGTACAATATACAAAATGCACAAAAAGGGGGGTTGAATTGTGTATCATTTTTCGTGAATTCAAGCTCCTTTGATATTTCTTTGAACACTAACTTTTTCAAAGCTATTAAGTGTATAGCACAATGTTTATACGAGAATATCTTCGTGATTAAATCGCAATTGAATTCTATATAATTGTATAAAAACAATAGAAATTAAAGTAGAGAGTTAGAAGATGGACACGACGATTTTATCCTGGTCCGCCTCAAACTTTGGGCTACGTCCAGTCCTCAGAATTCTTCTGAGATTTCACCATTCTTCTAGAAATGTACAAGTATTCTTTCTCTACAGAGCCTCTTCAGGTCTCTTACACCAAGTATTATTTTCGCTCTCTTAGCCTC
>JAOSBP010000204.1:9717234-9745554 GCA_027563825.1 Erythroxylum mucronatum
AATTTTCTCACCAATTTCTTTCTCATTTAAAATCATTTTAATATTTCTAATTTTCATCAAAAGTTCGGGGTCCAACAGAGGTTTAGTTAAGAGATGATCTGAGTTATGAGGAGATTCTAGTGGAGATTTTTGACACCAAGGAAAAGGTCCTCAAGAACAAGACAGTTCAACTAGTCAAGGTCCTGTGGAGAAATCATTCTGTGGAAGAGGCCACGTGGGAGCCTTTAAAAGCCATGAAGGAGAAGTATCCATACCTCTTCGATGATTCAGGTAAGAATTTCAAGGACAAAATTCTTTTAAGAGGGAGAGAAATGTTGGCCCCTGAATTTTTTTCTTGATGAATAAGCATAATTTAAATTAATTTTGTGGACTTGATAGATTAATGTATGTTGGAAAAAATTAGCTTGCTAATGTGAATGAGATTATATGACGTAGGTTAATTGAATTAAGGTTAAGGTGGTAAGTTGTATGAGGGGCATTTTTGGGAGATCACTTAAGTGGGAAAGCTTTAAGGCATTGAAGGAGGGATAAATTGGACATTTGAAATTCATTAAGGGTATAAAAGGGAGAAGAAAAGGTGGTCTTGCATTGAAGAAGAAGCAAAATGCAAAATTGAAGAAGAAAGAGAGAGAAAGTGTAGTTGGAGAGAAAGGAAAGGAGAGAAAGAAGAGAGCTAAGCTAGATTTCAACTCTTATTAGTTTTAAAGAGTGATTTTGAGAGTGTTCAAGAAGGGAAAAAGGAAGAGGAAGGTTAAAGCTTCCATTAAAGCCAAGAAATTCATTGTTTGGTGAAGATTCAAGGTAAATTTATGTTAAATCTTTTGGATTTTTGGAAGGGTGTTGGTTCAAAGAGCTTAGAAATTGCATGGGTATAAGTATTCTATGATCAATTTCATGCATTTTGTTCTTTGGGTTTTCCTATTTGAATTCTATTGAATTGGGAATTTTTGTCATTGTTAAAGGGAGGCAAGAGAGGCAAGAGCAACAAGAGGAGAGACATCTTTGAACAAGTTTTCAAGTAAGAAAATTAAGGTGGGTGACATTTTTATAATTGAGTTAGTAAGTCATTAAAGTTTCTTTAAATAAATGGAAGTTAATGATTTCCAACTACCTTGATAATGTGCATTTATTGTCCTTTAAAAATGCTTTGAGAATGTGCCATATGATTTTGAAAGTGAATTTCTATGAATAAATTATGGACTGATATGAAAATGATTTCAAATGGCTTCATAATAGTTGTATTTATCGCTTTTGAATGATTTGGGAAATGGCTATATGATTGGTATGGAGTTTTGGTTAATGTAATGTGAAATGATGATGGAATTGCATATGAAATATTTCATCCTCATGGAAGACAAGTTTTCAAAATGTGCTATTTGGGCAACTGGTTTTCAAGTCATGAATAACATGTTATGTGGGTTTATGGTGGTCTGTTCTGTCCGTCAAGTGCACTTGATTAAAAGGCCTCTCCCGCCTGCCCACTAGTGGCATGGAGCTCCTTCGTGGACTCCCATAAGTTCACGACTATGCAAGACCATTTTGTGGGATTGCGATAGTATGTTCTGTTCACGGCTACGCAGGACCATTAGGGGAAATGTGCAGTACGTTCTGTTACGGATCCACCCAAACCATTCTAATGTGATTATTTGATTATGATGTATTGGCAAGTTTGATGGATATATGACTTATGTGAGTTGTGAATTGGCTTGATACGTTAAGAATTTTGTGTTTATGATTGAATGGGATTTGCTATGATCATGAAGGTTTTAAATGGTGTTTTCTTATTATCCGTTATAAAACTATTACCCACGAGCTGTCGAGCTTACCCCCTTCCTTCCCATCTTCAGGCGATGAGTAAGATATCGAGTGATCGAGACGTGAGTCAAGGCATCACTCTAATTTGCACATTTTGTTTTTAAAGCTAGATATTGTAAAACAAGGCTTTAGCCGCATTATCAGCGATTCTAGTTTTTGTAAACTTTATATTTTTGGATTATGTTGTATTATGGCTTGAAATGCCCACTAAAGCGTTGTAAACTCTTATCTTTTGATGTTAGTGAAATTTATATACATTATGTTTTTCTTATGATTTCCCAAGTCTTTACATTGCTTTTTCAAGCTTTTCATAGGGGTAAGAATTGTGTTTTGATTTCAGGGGAAAATCTGGAATAATTTAGGTAGAACTGGTCAAAGTTGTCTTCATGGAAGTTGTAGGTGATCTTTCTATTTTTCCAACGATATAAAGTTTGTAATTTTTTGATATCGGAGTGGAAAGATATGATCATTACAAGTTGTGATGCTGCATAGGATGTGTGTATAGGAAAACTATGGTAAATGATGAGAAATTATGGTTTTGATGAACCAAATGGGTTAAGAATTGAGAGTTTTATGAGATAGATTTGGTGTTTGAATTGATATGAAGTGATTTTGCACTAGAAGAGTTGAATTTGGGAAGATTATGAGTGAATATGATGTTGGATTGGATGTAGGAAGCATTGGAGAGGCTTTGGAGGAGTTTGGGGAAAACCTCTATGTCCATTAGAAAGACTTTAGGTCCGTTAAATGGACCTTCTCGGGTCAAAAATGACCCCAGCATCGCCAATGTCCGTTTAACAGACCTTTTCGGGTCAAAAATAGCCCCCAACCCCGTGTATGTCCGTTAGGCGGACATGTATGTTCGTTTAATAGACATACCCTATACACTCGCAGTAAATTGTATTTTTGACCCTTTACATATCAAGATCTCGCTTTGTGGTCTTCATAAAAGTTATACATCTAGAAGTCTTCTTTCAAACCGTTCAAGAACAAACTTAATCCTACATCTCTATTGAAAGTTATAGCAATTGCACCAAGTTAGGTATAATATGATTGAGGGTATAAATATGTTTGATTCTTTCTGGCATAACTTCCTCACCTGACCTCCAAATGAAATGATTCTTGAACCAATGGATTCCTAACATATGTTTTATCTCTCCATAAAAATTGGTATCTTTTGGAGTTGATTTGAAAAAGTTTGATGGAGATAAAGTGAAGGGTCAGTTGGGAGAGCATGATTGGGGTATGATCACACTTTGACTTTTTAAGCATATCTTGATCTATAGAGCTCCGATTAAGATGATTCTTACTTTAAAACAAACTAGAGACTTAGAGCTACAATTACTTTGAAGAAGTCAAATTGTAATTTTAGGGATTAACTGGTGTGGGCACACCACCCTTGTGAGATGTTGGCTAATGAGAGTTCATTGAAATAACCCTACAAGGGAACCCACTCACGTTTTATGACTCCGAATAGTTGGGCTTTGAAAACAGGGTTCAACATTTACCCCAAATTATTAGCAACCATAGGCAGGATGCAATAACTTGGATCTCAGATACCTCAAGTATTCTTACTAACAAATTTTGCTATAAGACTTTACAGGAAGGAGGTGAGAATGTTCCTTGGTTCAACCTCCTTTAGAAATGTTCCCTTAATGAAAAAACCTATATTTTCAAATGGTTGGTAATAAAGAACAGGATCCGTACAAAAAAACAAATGATTTGGTACCTATGACTCAATATGTGTGCTTTGTAAAGAGATTGAAGAGGATCACAGACATCTATTATTCTAATGCAGATACTCCAAAGCGGTTTGAAGTAGATTTTTACACTTGATATTCGAAGCCTACCTTAATTATGATTGGACCTTACCTTTAAATTGGATCATTTGTACTGCTAATCAGAGTTTGCAAGTTGCCCTAATATATAAAACTGCCTTCACCACCATATTGAAGAGAAAAGAAACAAGAGGATTTACAGAAATGAAGAAGTTAACAAGTACAACTTAGTTGAAGATCTATTAATTAGAACCGGCCCACTATGATAGCTAAATCTGACCAATATATTCTAACCTTAGGAATGAAGACTAAATGAAATTTTTAACAAACTCTTTTAATTTTCTTCAGTCTTTATAATTTGTTTTGACTTAAGTTTTGGTGAACTCATTGTAATGTTTGGGCTAGCTTTGCTATAATTTAATCAGTAATTATTCAAATTTCAAAAAAAAAAAACATTATGCCTTTTCTCGACGTTCGGGCGGCTCTAAACGCAGCCATTATACATGGAGGGGATGGCAGTTGAACCAAAGGCACACTGCCATACTTCACCTGGCTCTAGCCCAATACAAAATTTTGCACCTAAAAACTTACAAAACGTTTTTGGTGACCCAACTAGACTTGATCAAGCTAATTATGCCCGGATAACTCAAGTGAGAGCAGCGCAAGTGCAAGCGAAAATAATGCTACATTGGAAGAAAACAAAATGGCTTTCTTCTGTTTTATTAAGCTTGACATCTATTTTCACCTGTTGAGCATATCGCAAACAGTGCAAGTTTCAAACAAGAAGTCAGCTTCTTGCTGTTAACCACATCTTGCTCCAATAGGCTGCATAGAGGAAGGTCTTTTATTTGATTGGTCTTGTGCTTGCCCAAAAATCCTTCTGTTGTTTTTCCATCCCACTTCCCCTTCCTTCCTGTTGAGGTTCCATATGGCCATCAGATTTAGGCTGGCTCTCAATGATTCTTGTCCCGGGGCAGGACATGCTCCAGAAACCTATGTATCATCTCGTAACTGGTAAATGTAATGACGGCGGAGGGAGTAGTTCTCATCAAATTAGTTGCACAGCCGCGATAAAATCCTGGAAAACCTTCTTTCATGAAAACCTTCTTAATGCAATCAACAACTCCTTCGTATTTGACACCGTTTCTGTTCTGTCCTTGCTCTTGAAGCCTTGAACGTACAACCTGGTTTTCAAGTTAACCGATTATAATTGCACCACATGACTTGAGCTTGAGAACTCTGCTGTAATTTATCAGAAGAGAACAGCCGTCCAACAACATACCTCATGTGGGTAAGCCAATATAGAGGCAAATACTTTTGATACTGAAGAGGCGATAGCCACATTTCCAGGACTTAGCTTGTCGACCGTTGTATTTTCTAAGAGATTCAGAACAATATGATCAATACAGTTCAAAATCCAAATCTTGGAGTCAAGAAGTAATAACCAAATCATGTATACTATTACCTTTATTGGCAATGTAAGACTTTATCTTCTCATACGCCGGAAATTGAATTGCAACATGGCTTATCCCAGCCAAGGAAGGCATTATGCCACTGGAGCAAACCAGGAGTGGTTATGAATTCCCAAAAAAAAAAAAGAGCACATTTTTTTCATAGAAAATTGTAGCAATGGAGCTTTGAAGAACCCATGCATATGAACATTACCATTGCAATCTGCATGTCTATGTTAAAGCTCATGTTCAAAGCTTACCTGTATAACCCTCGTATGCCTTCTTCATGAGCAATCCTTTTCAAAGCTGAAGCTATGCTTTTGTAGGGAACCACTCCTGGTCTCATTCTTTGAGTCTTAAAAGAGATGGAATCTTCATTAACGTCAGTAATGGAACCGAAATGATTAAGACTTGCATCAGATGTAGCTGACGGGCAAGCAGAATTGTTGGAGTTGTATAAATCATATTTCAAAGTATGGATATCAGAAATATTAAGAACTGTGAATGCGCATATCAGAAAGGAATTCCAAAAATCTTCAGAAGCACCATAGCTTATCAGAAATTCCCAACATGATTTTATTTCCAGTGCACATCAGGCACCAACTCCTCTCCTAGTTATACCACTCACCTTTGGCACATATGTGCTTTAGATGCTACAATTGACAATAGACAGGAAAAGAGGGCGATCAAGAAGACATGTTAGGAAAATGTGTAGATACTAAGTACCGAATACATGAAGATAATGTTAAAAGGTCTTCATTGACTTTCCCTTCTCTAGAGGGATTTAGTAACATTTTATTGATCATAATTGATGTTAATTGCATATAGAAAACCACATGCTGCTATAAACAAAGCCATGCCAAGTCCTACAGTATGATTTTACCTAAGTAGTTATGGTTGTCCCTGTAGTGCAGCAAATCAGAACTCTTGCAAGATAGAATTCTCTAGCAATAGATAAAGTTTATGATGGAACATACGTGTGCCTATGTGGGTAGAGTGAAGATTCACCAAATAAATAGGGTATCCAGTCAAGCATAGATTTAAAATTGTTCTATTCGGGCCTTAGAACCAAAAAAACTTCTTTCTAATGATCCCACACAATTAATTCCAACCAAGACAATTCATCAGCAAAGCACAAAAGATCATTATGAAATTGCACTACAATTCTAATAGAAATTAGGTACTGGGACTGCAACTGCTTTTGGATTCATAAGTTGATGTTAGGAATCTAGATCAGCATTTCAGTTTAAATTGACTGGATGAAGTTAAAAATAACATATTGTGAAAATCAGTAGCTGCTAAATCCTGTTAGTAAAGCTGAAACATTAAAGCCATTAACACCTATTGTTATGGGGTAGTATATAATCAAACAATGGGAACTTTTGTTTGTCTCTTATCATCTTCCTTCAGCCTTGCATTTTGAATATCACTTATTTGAAAATTTTAATTCACACTGCAAAGTATCTCAAATCTAAATCTTAATTTTCATATCTTCACATGCATACTGGCTGATAGAGAGCCTGTTAGTCTAATATAAACCTACACTAAGCAACCAGCAGTAGCTCAAATGATTTGGTAGACTATGGATAGGGAGATGTTCAAAAGTTCTTCAGCCAGCTTACTTGATTTCGATTATAAGGAAACAATACTCACATCCTCGAATACACCAGAAAAATGGCAAAAATTCAAGAACTAACAAATCACAAAATGGTCCTACAGTAAGATCTCTTTCAAAAACTTGTAAACTTGTTCAAGAAACTGATATTTAAATCAATTAGCATAAGGAACTGAAAAGAGAAACATATATCTGAGGATGTAACTCTTTCTTTTTTATGCCCCGCAACCACAGGGCCAGAATTTATGGTTCACACATTACAATCTCTTGGAACAGAATTATAACAGTCAATCAGCTGAAAGCTATTACAAGATTTAAAGCTACCCATCATATACCCAGACAACCAGCATTGTTCAGCTGAAACAAAAATGTCTTCTGAGCAACACATTTATCAGAAATACTATGATAACAGAGACTTACTTGGAGTCTGGTTTTCACAACCCACAATGGATTTGTTGCAACTGCTGTGGCTGCTCCAGCACCAGCAGCAGCCATCATGTTTTCCCCAATGGGGAGTTGGTCACTCCCGTCCCCTGTCATATGAAAATGAAAACCCATTAAAACTTCTCGCAAACAGAAATCTGGCAAAATCTGAAAAAACTGTAGTTCAGAGACAATGCTAATGTAGCAAGTATCCAAGTGAACATGGAGAACATGAGCATTATTCTCAAGTGATAGACACTGCAAAAACCAACCATGTGAAAGGAGAAGGCCTTTAAGTTGCTCATAAACTGTGAAATACACCTACAAATCAAATGAGCACATTTGTCACTAGGAGAAGTATAAAAAGTGTCAGACAGGAGTTTCTTTTTCCTTTAAAAATGGAACACATCCTAAGAATGTTCTACAGATCAATTCCAGACAAAACCTATTCTCTCAATAAGCAGTTGACCTTCCAAAAGATTGCTAGTACATCAGGAGAAAATACTGTGCAATTAGCATTCTAAAATTAAGAACAGTTTCCATTTTTTCAGCATTATCCTCTTCAATGCTGCAGGTAATGTAAAGCCTCCATTACAAACCTTTCCGCAAATTTGTAATAAAAGGTCAGCTTCATCAATTACCAGTCCAAATCACCTCAAAATAAAAACTAAAGAGATTCAATTGGTGGCCAGATAAAAGTATGCACAGGATGTGCCTTTGCATAAGATACAGAAGACTATAGCTCGTTATTGGAATAGTGTTTCACGTCAATACACATATTAAAGATACCTTTCCCTTCTAAAGTGATCAGAAAGGGGCATAATTAGCATGAGATTTCCACAGAAACTCTATTTAAACATTTGGCAAAGGAAGAAAGAGAGGTAATGTTAGGTCAAACCAATTTGAAGGGAGGAAGTGAATATCTGAGGTCCTAGTTAGGGAAATGCCCATGGGATTATTAATACAGCCGTAAGCCCCACATATGCTACAAGCATTTTTCATGAGAAAAATAACAACAAAGGTAAACTTACAGCCCAGTTTGGAAGTAGTGCCAATATTGTAGGAGAGAGCCCACGATAAAGTCCCCTGAAACCTTCAACCCTTACTATATTCTGAAGGCTTGTGATGATGACACTACCTAAACTTTGACAAAAGAAATAAAACTCTAAGGGAAGTATATCATTAGTAAGAATGCACTATCCATTCACTACTAAAACAATATCATTATCAGGAGTTCATCTCTTGAATTAAATCTATGTTGCTCAATTCTGTTTCATGCAGAGCCAAATTACAACTAATGATAATTGAATGGCAGATCCAGAAAGACAAAAACAGCTGGTTTATAAAGGGAGGAGGAAAGTAATCACGGTGGCTAGAGATCTGACTCCAGGATTCTTAATTCAAATAGCAGCTACAAATGAAACCAGCAATCACTGTGAGAACATGAAAACAGCGTGCATTTTAGCATTACAAAAGCAAACCTCTTAACAAGCAGCCCATACTCCATCCTTCTTAACCTCCCCAGCCTTTAAGAGTTAGATCAATACTAAAGCAGACCATAAAACCAGTACCAAGAAATGCAACTAACTATATCAATCAAGTCCATCAATACAAAAAGCATAGCAATCAAAGGCACAGAATGAATAACAACAACAACCTGAATTAGTCCCTTCTGGCAGGCCATGCACTTGTAACCTCGTCTTGATCACATCCAATGGACAAACGAAAGTCGCTGCGATAGCACCTGCAAATAGCCCCACCAGAGAAATCATAAACCTAAAACCATTGTTCAAGCACGTGATCAATACTGTTTCTCAAAAAGAACTGAAAAAACCAAGTGCATCTGCATGCACCCAAATCAATCAATCTACAAAAGTAAATCCCAGAGAAAGAAGTTGAAGTATCTAACTTACAGCTCTCCCGTTAAATGGGTTCGAAACCAAAACTTTTACAATTTCTATAACAACTGAACATAAAAGTTTCCGAACTTTCATAAGCTAACCTGCGGCGGCGCCGGCCCCCGCGTGGCATGCCAACTCTCCGAGGCTCCGATTATGGGATGATCCGCCACCGTTATTCATCCTCAAAAAGATTTTTTACAGGTTAAAGAATTCTACCAAAGAATATGGCAAACACGCTTTACAGATCTAGTTATAAATGTAATACAAAAGCACGTCTTTGTCCCCATAAATTTATACATTGCTTTCTTCACTATTGCATTGGGGAAGTATCTAACTTCTTTGAAGGGATTTGTTGAAAAAGGATAGGTCAAGTTTTGGACCTAGACATTCAAGACAATCTGAGTTTGAAGAGGTCTAATTTTGGAATTCAACAAAGCTTAACTTTTTGCTTATCCTCTGGACTAACAGGATTGGAAGCAGAATCTGATCCCAAGTTAAAGCAAAAATGGTCCCTTTCTCTTTTCTTTGTTTTTGTGCTTTGATGAATAAAAGGATAACTATAATGCCCTTTGGCGAAAGGATCAAAGGGAAGAGATGTGGGGCGGTCTCCCTTTTTTTTTTTGACGCATTTTTTCTGAAAATTCTGTATCTGCTGACGACTTTTTGATGACCGAGTGAGCGGCTTAATGACATAATCAAAGCCGATTTGGCGGTGTTTACGAGCAAAGGTAACGCCTTCTAGCTTTCAACCAGTTTAGTTAACCTTTGAAGGTTCCTTGTATGTTTTATTTAACTAAAACATGCATACACTATATAAAATTTTCTTTTATTACTGAATCATGTGAAATGAAAACAAAGTTATTGTAACTTCAACCATGGGTTGTAAGATCCTGTCGCAGTCCAAATAAGAATAGCATTTTGGTCAATATCGTTAGTATGATCAATAGGAATGGCAAACGGGTCATGGTTATTGTAACTTCAACTTTGGGTTGTAAGTTCCTCAGCACAGTCCAACTACGAAGTTGGAAATTTAATGAAAAAAGAATAGCATTTAAGTAAATATTGTTGGTTATTCCCTATAGCCAATATTCGGGCCTCGGCCCAAGTCAATCCAACCCGACTAGGCCCAAAGCTAATAGATCAAGCTCGGGTTAATCGAGCCTCGGGCTCTAGCCAGGGCAGCTAATAAAGGCAAAATAACATCGTTTTGTCAAATTTTTAAAATATAATAATTTATGAGTAGGTTGGATCGGGTCGCCTTGGGCTAGGTCAGATTCTGGCTCGGGCCCACCGTTTCGAGCTCGATCCGGTCTCAGCTGGGCCCAGGACCACCTCAGCCCATTGTAATCCCTAATAGCCAATCATTTTGATTGTAGTTTAATAACAATTATTTAAAGTCATTATTTATCTTGTGCATGTTTAGATATATATGATAAAGTCTATGGGATAATGATAAGTTGCTAATTAGATTATAATTATAAGATTCATATTGTATTTATATATTATCTCTAAATTGTTCATAGAATATTGGACATTAATAGAACGTAAAAAGAACATGTTATGTTTTTCCTTATGAAGGAAGTGATCGATCTCATAAATTAAAATATGGAGATACTTAAATAAACATATAGGTGCTTATTAGATAATAAGTTCATTGAACAGACCTGATATGAGAAATCAATTTAGAACATTACTTGTATGTCTATGGAAATTCTTATTATGACGATTGTATAAATGATTCTTTGACTTGAGGTCTCCAAAGTTATCTTATATAGGAATAGTTATGTTTTGATACTACTTATGACCTATTCTAATCATAGGTCGTTCAGTCTATAGCTAATGGATGTAACATGAATTTATATGAAGGTAGTTGAATCATCAAGACATGATTAATCACCCTAAAGTAATTAAGGTGAATATTCTGTTGTTCTTGATTAGTATTGATTAAGGAAATCATTGGTCAAGGAAGAATGACTTTTTGTAACTAGTTTACAAATTTCATTAATTGAATCAATAGCTAATGGCACAAAACTAATATGATTGGACTTAAAATAGAGTAGATATTAATTTCATGCTCTATGTCTAATCGGAACATTATATGATGAAAGGATTGAATTATACGAAAAGATCATGCACAGAAAAGTTAGTTAAAATCACTTTAAGATTCTTAAATATTTAGGTGGTCATAATCTGTTGCTAGATGTCAATCTTAATTTATGATTATAAATCGTTTAATTGGAGAATTAAAGATAAATTAAAAGGAGTGTTCATTTATCTAATTCTAATTATAAATTAGAATTATGATTTATAGTCATTGTCAACATATTTAGAAACCTAATGAATCTCACATAAAGAATGTATTGAAGAGAGCAAAACATATTTTAATCAAGTTATACATGAAGAGGTTGGACACTTGTGTAACTATTAATCTTTGGAAACATTTTTTTAATTTAAGTTTATTTAATACACTTTTTTTGAAAGACTTACTCATTATCAATATAAACTTAACTGTGTTCTCCTAACCTATCTAAAGTTTATGTTAGGAAGTTGGAATATGAAGCACTTAAAATATAATTAAATTGAAATGAAAAAATAAGGAAAGGAATTAATACACAATGAATTTTACAAAGAAAATTATATATTTAGGAAAAAAATATCTCAATCTCTTTAGTACACTCCAATCTCTCTTTGTTTTTGTTTGCAAAAGGATACATAAATAGAACATAAACTAGAACATGACAAAGCTAAAAAAAAGAAGGATAAAACATATGCAAACTATTCTACATATAGAACAATTAGGGTAATGGAATTGTATTTCTACACTATTCCACTATCATATAAAGAGATTGTATTATGGTTATAAATTAAATTTTGTTTTAGGGCTTTCTTTAGCTATGTTACAGTTATGTCAAGCTTCAATGATAGAAGGCATAAACGACTTGCATCGTCAAAGTTTAAATAAAGAGTAAAGGTGCCAATATTTTTCCTATATAGATTCACCTTTACTTTTATTCATACTGCTTATATTTCTATTGGGTTGATAAAGGACTGACACCATATGAATTTATTAGTATTGAGTGGCTTTGTTAGCATATTTTCTAGGTTGTCTTTGGTATGAATTTTTTGAACATCTTTGCTTCATTCTTCCACTTTTTTCTGTAATAAAGTGATACTGAGCTCAAACGTGTTTTGTCCTTGGATGATAAGATGGACTCTTTATCAAGTGTGAAGCGCTCTAACTATCACAAAACAGAGCAATCTTCTCTTGCTTATGTTTGAGCTTCTCCACTAACATTTGTAACTAAATCGCTTCTTTACTAGCTTATATTGCTGCAACATATTCTGCCTCTGTCGTAGAAGTAGCTATAATTGATTGCAATTTTGAGACCTAGCGTACAACTCCTCCAGTAAAAGTAAACACATAAGTGATAGATTTACTTTTGTTAAGATCACCTACATAATCTAAATTAACATAGCCTCTGACAACAAAATATGATCCTCCAAAATATAGTGCAACATCTGAAGTACCTTAATATATCTTAGGATCCTTTTTACAATACTCTAATATTCTTTATCATAATTTTCCAAGTATCGGAAACAACCTCTTTATAAAATGTAAAGAAAAGGTTGCGTACAATTGATGTCCCTCCTCCGACCCTCGCAAAGCGGGAAGTCTTGTGCAATAAGGTTGCTATTGTTTTTGTAGAAGTTGTCATGTATCGACTAACTACTCCCACTATATGTGCAATGTTTGGTCTTATCTATATCATAGCAAACATTAAGCTACCCACTACTGATGCATTCGATACTTAAGACATTTTCATCTTATCTGTTTTGTTACTAGGACTCATACTTGAAGATAACTTAAAATTAATAGGTAGAGGTATAAAAATTAGCTTATAATCTTGCATATTGAAGTGTTGCAAGATTTTCTTCAAATAATTCTTTTGAAGAAGTTAAATCTTTCTATTATTTTAGTCTCAGCAAATTTGCATCTCTAAAATCTTGTTTGTTGGTCTTAAGTCCTTTATTTCAAATTTCCTAGCAGATTATGCCTTCAACTTTTTAATATAATATTTGTTAGGGCTTGTTACTTATATGTCATTGACATATATAGTAAGATAATGAAATCATCATCATTAAATCTCTTGTAATAAACATAAGGATCTGAATTGAATTTGTTATATCAAGAGCTCATGATGAGGGAATCAAATCTCTTATACCGACATTTTAACTCCTATTTAAGACCATATAGAAATATGTTTAAACTGCAAATCAAGTTCTCTTTTTCTTTAAATCCTTCTAGTTGGAGCATATAAATTTCTTCATCAAGTTTTCCGTAAAAAAACACAGTTTTTTCTTCTAAGTGCTCTAAATGCAAATCATATATAACATACATTACCAAGAATACTCGAACCATTGTCAATTGAACAACCTGAGAAAAATATTTCATTGAAGTCAATACCTTCTTTTTGAGCATATCCTTTAGACACTAATCTTGCACAATAACAATCCACTTGGTTATGGCCATCTCGTTTGATCTTATAGGCTTATTTGTGACCAATAGTCTTCCTTCGTTGTGGTAGCAAAACAAAATCCCATGTCTTATTTTTATAGAGGGCTTTAAATTCTTCTTGCATTTTTGCCATCTATAGATAAACGTCTTGGAATTTTACAATCTCATAGAAAGTTGATAGTTCTCCATTCTTTGTTAGTAAACAATATGCAATATTACCTCCCTTAATGTATTCCAAGTGCCATCTTGTTTCTCTCATTTCCTAAGCTAAACGTCGAACCTTTGGGACTAAGGACTCAACTTGTTCTTGTTCTTCATACTCTGGTGCAACTTCCAAAGTATTTAGAGCTTCTTGTTCTTGTCTTTCTTCAACTTAAATTGTAGTAGTCTTTGGTTTTTCTTGTTAAGTATTATTTTCTTCCTTTCCTTGTAACTTATGTTATGCAAATATGACATCTATACTAATTATTAACTTATAGGCAGTATGATCCCACAGATGATACTACTTAATTCCATTAACATAACCCAAGGAAATGAATTTCCTGGATTTTGGTTCCAACTTTAACATTTCTTGGAATTATACATCACATATATAGAAAATCCAAATATATAGAGGAATGAATAATCAATAGGATTACTAGCCTACATCTCTATTAGTGTCTTCATCCTATTTGTTGTTGATGGAGAATGACTTATCACATAGCAAGCAGTTTCTACTTCTTCTACTTAAAATTATTTGGCTAGGCCTGTAGTCCTTAACATTGATCTTGTTCTTTATAAACATATTTTGTTTTGCTACTCCATTCTACTATGGAGTGTACACTAGAGTGAACTGCCTTTTAATGCCTTCTTATTTACTAAATGCTTCAAACTTGCCACTTACATATTCTCCTTCGTTATCTAACAATAGACGCTTGATTATTTTCCTAATTTCAAGTTCTATATATGCTTTAAAGTTATTGAAAACTAGAAACTCGTTTTCCTTCCTTTTGATTGGATACACACAACATCTCCTAAAGTGATTCTTAAGGATGAAATTGGTGATTTCCAAACATCATAATGAATCAGCTCAATAATAGTTTTTCTTTTAGTAGTGGAACTATGGAATTTTAATCTATGTTGTTTACTAGTAACACAATGATCATAAAAGGGTAATGAAACCTTTTTGAGCCCTAAAAGAAGTTTTTTGTTCTATAAGAATCTCCAATTCTTATTCCGACATATGGCCAAGTTTAAGGTGTTATATCATTTTTGATCTTGTGCTGAACTTGTTAATACAATAGATACTTCTCCGTCTTATAGTGTTTCCCTTTTAAGCATATTTTTCTACTTTCATCACTATAAGTGTACCTTTGACTATTTTCATGATCCCATTTTCAACTTGAATTTTACACTCGATATCATCAAATTGTCCTAAAGACATTAGATTTTTTAAAACCCTTCACATGTCTTGCCTCTTGGATGGTGCAAATCATATTGTCCCACATTTTTAGCTTAGTGGTACAAATGCTAGTAATCTTCAAGGTATGATTGTCACCCATAAATACAATTCCTTTTAAGAGTAACTTATATTGGTCAAATCATTCTCTAAAAAAGGTCATGTGCTAGGTGGCTCTCGAATCTAAAAGCTATACGTCAGTAAAATGATTTATATCTTCTGTTGTTTCCTTTATATAAAGGATTTTTCCATCATCAAAGGTACTCACAGCATTACCTTAAGGGGTTGTTGCATTTTTTTATGCATTCTTCTTATTCCAACACTCGTTTTTGGTAAGTCATTTCTTACTATAATTGTAATTTGATATTCCTTTTGTTTCTTGATTTGGATCCACAGTGAGTTTGAATTCAACTAGATTCATGTTTCATTGATCTTTCTCTCGTAATTGATGGTGCCTCTGCTTGTTGCGAGTTTAAAAATCTATCCTCCTTATTCTTGTGTCATTATTCTTATTTTAAAACAACAGCGACAACGTCTTTAAAGACTAGAAAGTCTAAAAGAATATTATTGGTCAAATTGATGATGAGTTAATCACACTAATCTGGTAGACTTTAAAGTAAAAGTTTTGCACCTTCATTTACATATATTTTGTAGCCCAAATGTGAGAGCTTAGAAAATAGAGTATTAAAAGTGTTCATATGAACCGTTATTGAAGCGAATTCTTACATTAAAAGAGTGCAGAGTCTTCTTTTAAAAAAGATTTTGATGTGTAGTGACTTGTCCTCGTACATTTTCGTTTTTGTATCTTAAATATCCTTTGCAATATTTTCTCCTTTAAACATGATAGGATTTCTTTGGCTAAACCTAAGTATAGATTGGTGATAGCCTTGTTTTATTTTCTTCCATTTGTTGTTATCTATGATCTCCACTGATCTTTCTCATATAGCCTCCAAACAATCTTCTTTTGTTAAGATTGCTTTCATCTTCATCTTCCATAGCTAGAAATTATTACAATTAAACTTCTCTATTTCAAATTTTGTTGCTATTTTTGGACAATGCTAATATCAATATTAGGAAGTTAGGATATGAAACACCTCAAATATAACTAAGTTGAAATTAGAAAAAAAGAAAGAAATTAACATGAGACAAATTTAATAAATGAAAGGATATATTTAGGGGAAACTTATTTCAATCTCTCTAATACGCTCTATTTCCTCTTTATATTTGTTTGCAAAAGGATACACAATTGAATAGAAACTAGAACATGACAAAGCTAAAAACACGATAGATAAAAACATGTGAAAACTATCCTATATATAACATAATTAGGGCAGTAGAATTGTATTTCTACACAATTTTACCACTGTAGATCTGTTGATTGCTAATCTTTGTTTTACGGTTGGCTACTAGAGTCACCGATTAATTCACGTCCTAAACTCTAAGCCTTTGATGATTGCTTTTCGCGAGAAAGTATAGAGCGAATTTTTAAGAATGTAGGGAAAGATTTTTTCAGATTCTTACAATGTAATTATTGTTTCATCCTTTTGTACGAGGACGAGAACCGTTGGAAGTTACTTTTTGTGTAACTTCCAACAACCACCATACAAAAAAGGTTGTATTATAACTATAAATTAAAAGTTGTTTTACAACTTTTTTTAATAGTGTTACAAATATATCAAGCTTTAATGATATGTCATAGTCGACTTCCATCGCCAAAGCTTAAATAAAGAGCAAATGTGATTTTACCACCAATTGGTTAGATAAAAGAATATTTTTATAAATTTAAATGGGATGGAAGATCAATTAACTATAATATTTACAACTATGCATTTATCTAAAAAAGTATTATATTAATTTATAGTAATGAAATCTTGACTTAAACTAATGATTTTATTTATATGATGGTCAATTAAAATAATTTTGTCTAAACAAGAAATCATTAATATAAGTCAATACTAAAACCCAACTTTCCCAAAAACTTATGTTTTATGAAAATTGTGGCAAAGCTGATATTCATTAATAATTATTTTAAGAAATAATCAGACTATATTTTGGCTCCTAAAATTTATTATTGATTTTTTCATCGTTGCTGGAATATAATTAATCAAAAGTTGATATAGTTAACTAAATACTTAGGAATTAGGATGTCCATAAGTCGTAACGGATCACTTTTTTTAAAGTGGAATAATATATATTGGACTCAATCAAGTACAATGATCATACTGAAAGTAACACAGTCGCCAAATGATTCTCCATTACGTGATTTTCAGTAAGTTCTCTTTCGTCAATTCAATTCAACGATTCTCCAATGCGTACCTTTCAGTCCCAAAGGTAAGCCCAACTTTTTAATTCCCAGTTGCCACTTGTGTATTGTTATCTTATTAATCCTTTCCTTAAAAAGAAATGATCTACTTTTGTCAACGACGTCCCAGTTATTTTCTTACTCTTATTCTTATTGTTATTTCTTTATTTTTATTATTTTCATTATTTATTCTATTTTTTAAAGTCATTAAATAATAATCTCTTTACTAATTAGGAGAAAGATTATGTATATTAAAAGATTATGTATATTAAATCTTCCCAAATCTTGTATTTAGTGAATTTTTTATTAAATAGTCGTTGTTATTAATGTTATAGTCACTTCTTTTGCTAATAAAATACTTCATTTTTTTTAATATCTAGGGATGAAATAAGGGCTTAGGTTACACCCAACCCAAAATCAACGAGTCAAGTTTGGGTTTGACCCAACCCAAACCCTTTTGCCATTCCTAGATATTGAAAGAAAAGAGAGTAGGCCTCTTAGGTTAGGTTCGGGCCTTGGTTGCCGAGCCTTAAGCCTAGCTCTAACTTGGGCTGCCCTAGCCCAATAATGCAAAATAAAGTCATTTCGGTATCATTTTGTTTTTTATAAAAATAAAAATTGCCCTATTGGGCCTTTGTTTTTATATAAAAAACTTGCCCCGTTGGGCCGAGCTCAAGCGGGCCATTACCATACCTATCAATATCTAACTATTGCTCTTCAACTTTTATGGGTCTGCGCGGGTCTGATTTGATACGTGGCTCGGCTCTAGAATTGGACCTCATGGCTTTTGGTGGAAGAAAGGGTCAGTCGAGTCAAGTTCTGAGTGCTTTAAAATATGAATTTACTTTTCAGCAGTGAAGTCTAACTATGAACTCGATTTTTTTATAATGTTAATATATTTTTATAATTAATTAAAATAATCAAATTTAAAATTAATTTAGTTGCGGTGTATAAATTCTTGCTGAGTATGGCCCAATTAATGGCTATCTCAATAAATTCTTTCACAGTAAATTAATTCTTGTTTTGATAACTTTAAGGAAATAGACTTTGTCCCTAAATGACTGCATTTTCTACACATCCATAAATGCATATTAATTTATTCATTATGTTAAAACATAATTCTTTTTCATTTTAACGTTTATTTTTAAACATTAAAAGTCAACCTTTTGTTGTAATATATAAATACCTGCAATTCACTTTCAATTAAATCTTATACTGAAGTTGTTACAAAATTGCACAATAAAAAATGAAAAGCTTTCATTTTGAAAACTACCAAATCAGAATTACCATAAGAAAAGAAATTAGTACAATTTTCGAAGAAATGTTCAGATTTAATGACCTTCTTTGACCAATGTTGAGTATCGTGCTAGGTAAATACAAAGTAGTACAAAGACCATAACCAAAATACCAAAAATACTGAATCATAATTATAAATTAAAAAAAAGTTGAAGGGATAAAATTGAAAAAAAGTTTTTATTTAAATGTTTTTAGAGATACATTTGAATTATTTTTATTTTTAATTAAAATAAAAACTAAATTTTAATTATATAAAATTAAAATTTTATAATTTTTAAAATTATTTAAAATGGTTGTATATATATTGTATTGTATCAGTAACAATCAACACGAACTTCAATATATTATTCACAATTTTGTTAATGACAATATCTCTTAATGAGAAAAAGTATAGTTACTTATATATAAAGTCCCTTTTCTCTGGAATAATTTTACTTACTTAAAGTGCATGCGGTTAGAATACGCAATGGACCCAGTCAAATCGATTTTGAGGTTGCTCAATTCCAGTTCGATCGCCTTACAGGTTGTCTCAAACCATTAGAACTTGACTTCAATTGGAATTTGGATAATTCCAAGTTTGCCTGAACTCGAATGACCTAACTCCTAATCTGACCCGATACATTTTTTATCAATGCTTATGTCGTTAAAGATTGGCCCCTTTCTGTCACCAAAGATTTAACTCCAAATTTAAGTATTAGAAAGTCAGAACTTTGGATTTTTTTGAAGAAAGAAGAAAGATAACACCAATAACAATGGCAATAATAGCCACACGAACACCTACGAGAATTCAAGTCCGTGACTATTGATCACCTTCAAGGTCGAAACTTTCAACAAATAGCAAAACTAGAGACTGAACCACAGAGGATAAGATAGATTTGAGAAAAAGAAGAGATGAGCGGTGAGAGAGAAAGCGCATCAAAATGAATGACGGTAAAAAAAATATTAGAGAGAAGAGAGGAGGAAGTGACAAAGAGAACAGAGAAGAGAAGAAGTGAACTAGATTTTTGTATACATAGCTAGATTTCAAGCCATGAAATTTAAGTTTAAGTCTGTCCTCAAGTTTGAATTGACGAACTCAAGTTAAACTTTTTTTTAAAAAAACATTGTCATGTGCGCTCAGCGTATATTATTCATATCTAAAGATAAAGCGTCATACAGAAAGCTTGGAGGGCATACCCCCCATTTGAAACCAGACATAGAATCAGCCGCCCTAGCTATCTTATGAGCAACCTGATTCGCTGATCTCTTAACAAAAGCAGTGGAAATAAACTGATGCTCTTTAATAAGAGCTTTACAATCCTAGATAATCATCAAAAAATAGGAAGGAAAATTTTGTGTGGATGTCAGAAATCTGGTAATGATTTGGCAATCTATTTCCACACAAATCGGAGAAAAAGAGAGGCTTTTGGTCCAGCTTAGGGCTTCTCGAAAACATAACGCTTCACCAATTAGGGGATCTCTCTATCTCGGTATAAGCATTCCCTTACCCGCACAGTTTACTCCTTTACAATCTCGAATCACCATGCCTAATCCATAAAATCTAAGAGATAAAAGTGCCACATCGACATTACACTTAAAATGGTTCGGTTGTGGAGCTTGCCATTTGGGATGAGAGGGTTGATTCTTGGAGGATGTAGTGTTGTTCCTGTTGTGAGCAGAGTGCCATTCTAAAAGTGTTGTTGTGGCTCTACGAATAATGGTGGATGGGGCTTGAGTTTTTTTGTTTCCATACAACTTCATTTCGGGTGGTCCACGAACTCCATAAAATCATGCAAATTTCCTCCTTTTGTGCCTTTGGAAAACCAGACATAATCGAAGCAAGCCAACGATGTAGTGTGACAGTAGGAGACACGTTCCAGTCCACTGAATAAATTCTCCAAACAGAAGTAGCCAAATCACAATGAAGAAATATGTGGTGTTCATCCTTTGTTGCTTTATCGCATAATGGGCAACTATCATCTCTGTCAATGTGTCTCTTTTTAAGATTTGCTTTACAAGGAAGGGCATGCCTCAAAATATGCCAAATAAAGAATTTTACTTTACCTGGAACATGCATCTGTCATATTTTCTCCCATGGAAAACCGATTTCTCGTAACTCTAGATTCACGCCCTCCATGCCTATGCGATATCCTTCTTTAACTTTGTACTCACCGTGAATGTTGAGAGTCCACAACCACTCATCGTTGCACCTTAAGAAGCTGAGTGGGATTTGGAGAATTAAATCGGCGTCTCGTCAATCAAAAACACGCCTGATCTTTTCTTCCTACCACTTATGGTCTCGAATGAGTTCCGCTACATAGTGTACCTGCTCGTTGGAGTCTGTTTGGATATACGGGTCTTCGTCATCCATTAGCCACTGGTCCCTCCAAATGTGAATTTTTTGCCCATCGCTTACCTTTCTTCGACAACCATGAATTAGAATTGCTTTGGCCTGATGGATGCTTCTCCAAATTTGACTTGGATTATTGCCTAACTCTGCTGAAAAGAAATCAGTCTTGGGAAAGTATCTAGCTTTGAGAATGGTTGCTGCAGTTGAGTTCGGATATTTGGATAGCCTCCATCCTTGTTTTGTCAAAAGAGCAAGATTAAAATGCCTCAAATCAAGATATCCCAAACCTCCGTATATCTTTGGTATGGCTAACCTCTGCCATCTTAACCATCGTATACCCTTACTGTCTTTGCCTCCATTTTGCCAAAAGAAGCCATTCATCAATTTCTCCAACTCTTTACAAGTATCCATTGGTAACAGAAAAAGGGGCATAAGATAATTCGGCATAGCCTGTGCAACAGTCCTCAATAATATATCTTTTCCAGCTTTCAATAGTACTTTAGCTTTCCATCCTTGTAGCCTCCTTGTAAGCTTTTCAACCACATACTGAAAGATTTGGCATTTACCTCTTCCTCTAACTGACGGCATACCCAAGTAGTTTGTATGACCTGCAATCTCCGCAACCCCCAAAGTTTGACATATCACATTCTTCATTGTAGGCATAGTATTTAGGGTAAAGGAGATACTTGATTTGAGAAAATTTATTTTTTAACCCGATGCGTTCTCATATATTTGCATAATATTTTTCAATTGTAACGCCTCCTCCTCTGTAGCTCTAACAAAAGATATAGCATTGTCTGCAAAAAACAGATGAGACACTTGAGGAGCACCTCTTACAACTACAATCCCATGGATGTGTCCTTGTGCTTGTAATTGTTGTAGGCTAGCTGATAAGCCCTCCGCACAGATGATGAACAAATAAGGAGATAACGGGTCTCCCTGTCGCAATCCTCGAGTAGGAATCAAAAGCCTCGTATTCTTCCTTTCCTCGAATGAAAAAATAGGAGACCGATGTCACTATGTTCATAACCTTTGAGACCCATATGTCAGTAAACCCCAATTTTAACATGATTAACCTCAAATACTCCCATTCAACTCTGTCGTATGCCTTACTCATGTCAGTTTTCAATGCTAGTGAACCCACCTTTCCTTGCGTTTTCGGTTTAAGAGAATCAAAAAGCTCATATGCTATAATAATGTTATCGGTAATTAACTGATTTGGGATAAAAGCACTCTGCGTATCTGAGATAATTAGAGGTAAAACCTTTTTTATTCTATTGGCGAGTGCTTTGCAAACAATACGATCGGTGACATTGCTCAATGATATAGGTCTCAAATCAGCTATTATTTCTGGCACTTTCTTCTTCAGGATAAGAATAATGTTTGGTCTGTTCATCCCAGGCATAGGCGCATCTCCATTCAAAGTGTTAAGTCATTCTTGAGTAACCTCTTTCTGGATGATATCCCAGTAGGTTTGGAAAAATCCTGAATTGAAACCATCTGGCCCCGGCGACTTATCAGGATGCATTGAGAATAATGCCTGGCGCACTTCCTCTTCAGTGTATGGAGCCACTAGTAATTCATTATGGAGATTGGTTACCTTACGATCAACATTGTTTATAATCAGACTTGTACCTTCACATGAAGAAGTGAAGAGTTGTTGATAATAATCCAGTAACATATTCGGGAGACCTGATTCCCAGTCAATCCATACCCCATCACTGTTTTTAAGCTTTGAAATGAAATTTTTCCGATGCTTGTGAGAAGCCATTAGATGAAATTTTTTTGAATTAGAGTCCCCCTCTGCTAGCCAGTGTTGTTTGGATCTTTGTTTCCAATACATTTTATGCCGTAAAAGGAGGTCACTATATTGCTTTTCTAAATCTCGTAATACCTCCCTATTCATTATCGGCTGGTGACTCACACTTGCTATCTGCTGTTTAATCTTAGTAATCCGTTGGTGAAAGCCTTGGTTATGCGATGTGGCCCAAACTTTCAATTCTTCAGAGCAAGACCGAAGTTTGTCTTGGAGAGAACAGGTGGAACTTTTCAACCAGCCTTGATTTATTCTCTGCCGACATTCATCCTCTATGTTCCATGCATTTTCAAATCGAAAACGACGCTGGACATATTTCTTCCATTGTACACCCAACGATAGAAAGATGGGTAGGTGATCAGAGGATGCAGTTTGTAGAACGTAGACTCATGCTATTAAAAATGATGAAGACCAATCAGCTGTTCCAACCGCCCTATCCAGCCTTTCCCTTATAATTGCTGACTCATTTCGTCGATTCTCCCAAGTGAACAGTAAACCCTCTGGCCCAAATCATATAATTGACAATCTATGAGCGCTTGTCGAAAACCCTCCATCAATGCTTTAGGATGAGTATTATTAACTTGCTTCTCGGAAAGAAACATGATGTCATTGAAATCGCCGATGACACACCATAGTAAAGCTGATCTAGCGTGAAGCTATCGAAGCAAATCCCCGCCCAGGCATCGATTGAAACATTCTGGAAATCCATTAAAACTAGTTAAACGCCAGCGCCTAATACCTTCAATACATACCATGACGTCAATATGATTTTTGGAGTAGCTACTTAATTGGGCCATGTACTTTTCTTTCCACAATAAAGCCAAGCCTCCTCTGGTTCCAATAGGGTCAACCACAAACATACCACTAAAGCCTAACTTTACTTTAATTGATAAAATTTTGTCTCTGGTGATTTTAGTTTCCATAAGGAAAATAAAATTGGGTCTCTTCTCGAACACCATATCCTTTAAGGCTCGGACTGTTCGGGGATTTCCAAGCCCCCGACAGTTCCAACTTAATGTACTCATGGGTTGCGGTGGGCTTCGAAAACAAAGCCCACCAAAGTCAAGTGTTTTGGCCCAGCCTCAAGGATACTCGAGATAAATTCCTCCTCTATGTCAACATTTTCAGACGCCGTTGCTTCTTGGAGACGTTTGCGCTTAGAATCCAAAATCGTGATTGTGTCAGTTGCTGTGTAAGGCAAGATTGCAACGTTTTCGTGAATCCCCTCTATCACGCCATCTGATTGATGCTGGTCATTAAAAGTTCATTATCCACTATAGATTTGATTGTGGTATGAGATTCAAATCCCCTGATTTTCTGCCGTAATAATAGGCTTTTCCTTTTCCGTAGAGATCGCCATATTTGCTACAGGTATTGTCGGAGCATCATCGGGATTGTCTTGGAAAGCTGCCGGAATATCATTTTCCGACCTTAGCCATCTAGCTCCGACCTGGGTTGTTTTTTCTGGATTCCGCTTTTAACCATGGTCCATACGCAAATCGTTCTTTAGGAATTTGTGGGTGGTCATACAAAAGATGACATAACCAATCAGTGTGTCCTACAATGCCACAGAAGTAACAAAAAGTATTCAGTCGTTCATATTTAAAGTCCAGACAGACTTTGTCCCCCTGTGGTCTCTTTACAAAAAGTTTCCACTTTAGAGGCTTTCTGATATCAATTGTCACTCTAATTCGCATGAAGTCTCTCCAAATATTTAAGAAGTTTCGTGAGTCTGATTCCACGTGTTTTCCAATATAGTTGCCAGCATCCACTGCAATTCTTTCCAACATAAAGCCATTAGGAATATTATGAATTTTAACCCATAATTCTAGGTTTACCAGTTCTACTTAGCGAGGGTTCTCATAAGGTTGTAGTCGATGTAGTAAAATAGGAATTTGCTGATAATTCCATGGACCATCCCGCACGACTCTATCCACATCGAGGTGATGGAAAAACTGGAAAATGAAGATATTATTCCCCAGTTCTTTAATCAGTATCCCTTTGACAGGACGCCACACACTTGCCATAATCTGTTTAAATATTGGAAAGTTCATCATCTTCTCAGTTACCAATCTCCCTATGACACAATGTTGCCATTCAGTCCCTGTTACCCCTTGTCTTTCGTTAGCTGTACCATCAGTATATTCCAGTATACTCTCATCTTCCTCAATATTCAGACGATGGTATATCACATGCACTAGTCGATCCTCTTCAGAGGCCATAGCCACAAGACGTATATGTAATAGGTTGTGTAAAGGAAGAATAACGGTACAAAAGAACTATCAGAAAAGCTATACTAGCTTATAGTTGTGAAGAAAAGGGAAAAGCTTGTTAGTGAACTTTTTATTATCTTTATACCTAGTCATTTTCAACCTAACCATTTATTTTTAATTTTTTCCCAGTGCAAACTATCTCAAATAAGTAATATAATTAAGCATCTCATTGAATGCCACTGTCATTAGCAGTTTTAATGGTTGATAGAATTTGGTTAATTATTAATAAGAAAAATTAATAAAAATCAAAAATTTTAAATTTGAAATGTAAAACAGAAAGTAAAGAAGATGAAAAAAAAGGAGTAGATAGAGTTGATGGATGATTGGATTAAAGAAGAAAAAAAGAAAACAACATAGAAATTAAGCTGGTGGTATTTAAGTAATAAGTATTTTTGTCATTCTCTAAAATTTTTAATTTTTAATTTATAAATAACGCACGTGATTCGTTATTAATATTAATGATTTAGAGATATTATTTTTTTAAAATCTAATAGCTGAGTTGATAAAAAAATAAAATTAAGAAGATTAAGTGTTTCAAATATTAAAATTGAAGAGTTTAAAAGAGTTTTTTTTCTATTTTAAACCAAGCTTTAAATTTATCGCATAACTTTATCTTTTGTAATTCTAATTACTCCACTCTATATTTTATTCCATTTGTGTTTTACTTACATATTATTATGGTCACACAATTATTGTTGTTATTTCCCGTCCTTTTGAATTCATGAACATAATTGAGTAGATAGAGATGCTTAAACAAACGTGTGGATGCTTGCTAGAGAACAAGTTCACTGGACAGACTAAATATGAGAAATCCATTTAAAACATTACTTGTATGTCTATGAAATTCTCATTGTGATGAATATATAAGTGATCATTTGACTTAAGGTTATTAAAGTTATTTTGTATGAGGATTGTTATGTTTTAATACTACTTATTATCTATTTAATTATAGGTCATTTAATCGGTAGTCATTAAATGTAGCATGAACTATATGGAGATAGCTTAAAGACCAAGATAAGAATCATCACCCTAAAGTAATTAGGGAAAATGTTTTGTTGTTCTCGATTAGTATTAATTTAAGAAATCCTTGGCCAAGGTAAAATGATGTTTTGTAAATAATTTATAAATGTCATTAATTGAATTGATAGCTAATGGTGGAAAACTAATATGATTAGACTCAAAATAGAGTAGACATTAACTCCATGCTCTATGTCTAATCGGAATATTATATGAAGAAAGGATTGAATTATACAAAAAATTATGCACGGAAAGGTTAGTCAAAACCACTTTGATATTTCTAAATATTTGGGTGGTCATGATGCGTTGCTAGACGCTGATCTTGATCTATGATTGTAAATTTTTTAATTGGAGAATTAACAATAAATTAAAAATAGTTTTAATTTATTTAATTTTAATTATGAATTAAAATTAGATTTTACAATCATTGCCAACATATTTGGAAATCTAATGGGTCTCACATATAAAATGAGTTGAAGAGAGCAAAATTAATTTAATCATGTTGGACTTGATTGTAAAGTTTGAGAAATGTTATGATTAAATATGAGATATTTAATAAATAAGGATCAATATGAGATATTGAATCTTATATAGGCATAATGGTATTTAATTAGAATTATTTGTAATTATAATTAAAGTTTAATTGAAATTAGAATTTAATTTCAATTAAATTATTAAAGCATCCAAAGCTTATTATAATTAGGCTTAAGCTCTATGGAGTTATCACTTCTTCTTAACCCTTTCTGTAAGAGTTATAGAGTTCTTTTAACCTGTTCTGTGGATACTGTTAGAGGCCGGACAATTGTGTGGCTACGGTGGTTGAGATGGTTCAGTTTCGGGAACAGTTCAAGGAATACGACAAGACAAAGATTAAGCTTTGAAATAAGGTACTAATTAAATTTTTGCTTTATTATAATTTGTGTTGATTTTTTTATAGAATTAAATAGATCTTGACTTTCGAGAAATCAAAAGTCACAAAAAATTTTCGTGATTATTCCACTGCGGTTAGGATTGGATCCCGGATCGATTTCCCAACAGTATATTTTCGACACCGTCTCACTCATAGATATACATGGTCATAGGGAGTTACATGATCGACACATGCGGTCGTGTATGTCACTCACACAGGCGTGTACACAATTGTGTTTGTCTTTGCTCTTCACACCTTCTTCATACAATTATAGAGACTTAATCAATTTTTTCACACAATTGTGTAAGTATAGACATGAGTGTATGTGACTCTACATGGGCGTGTGTGCTTACACGATTAACTTACACAATTGTATAAGTTAAGGACATAAGTGTGTAGCAGCCTACACAGTCGTGTATCTCCCTAGATGAGATTCATCCATCTTGTCTTACTTGTTTGTTATCACCACAAACCATACAGGTGTTTATGATCATTGAAAGTCTCAAAATAGGGCTGGACAGTCAGCAAAGAGCTCAAAATATTTGTTAACAAATATGTATCAACTGAGATCTATCATACAAAAATAAAAAGTAAGAAAAAATAGTTTTTCCATAAATCTACTTGCAAGCCAATTTAATACTTCGATTATTTTTTAGTCAAATTGAAAATGATAAGAGATATAATTTAAAGAAGTTAGAATAAACAATTAATACTTCTGGCCGTGCAACCTATTCATAGGATGTGAACTTTGATTTTTATTTTATTAATCTCCCTCTTTGAGCAAGTTTACCCTTTTAAACAAAAAAAGAATACTCTTTGATGATATAGTCTTTGGGGGAGTCGTATTCTACCATGTAATAACAAACAACTCTAATTATTATTGGTTTAAAAAGAACATAAACAATTTAAAATATCTAATTCAAGAGCAGAGTGCTTATAGTTTAATTTAACTATTTTTTCTTTTAAACCAAAGATATAGATAAACATAATTTTTTTGTTATGAAAATATTTAAATAATAAGTATTGTTAATATTGTAACATACTATTCAAAGTGAGATGTCCCTAGACTGTAACTGGATATATCATTGGCATTAGCAAAGCTTATTTTTTAGAATTTATATGTTCTCCATGTTAAGTCAGAATTTTGACTTCACGTATAAGAAGATTTTGATGACAAACAAACGAGAGACAGAATGAAAAAGAAGATAAAAAATAACACTTATGAAAAGCAGACTAAGCAAAAAATCAGAAGATACAAAAAGCAGACGATGTAAAAAATCAGACGAAGCAAAAAGCAGACGGAAGCTTGCAAAGAACAAAAAGCAGACGATGCAAAAAAGCAGACGGAAGCGAAAAGCAGACGGAAGCAAAAAGCAGACGGAAGCTACACTACAAAAGCAGAAGATAGAAAAGCAGACGAAGTAAGGCGGAAGTATCAGA
>JAOSBP010000204.1:9747611-9764724 GCA_027563825.1 Erythroxylum mucronatum
AAGATACAGAAGGTCAACCTAAGAAGATACAGAAGGTCAACATAAGAAGATGCAGAAGGTCAACCTAAGAAGATACAAAAAGTCAACATAAGAAGATGCAGAAGGTGAACCTAAGAAGATACAGAAAGTCAACATAAGAAGATGCAGAAGGTTAACCTAAGAAGATACAGAAGGTCAACCTAAGAAGATGCAGAAGGTCAACCTAAGAAGATATAAAAAGTCAACATAAGAAGATGTAGAAGGTCAACCTAAGAAGATACAGAAGGTCAACCTAAGAAGATGCTCCAACTGGGTCTTCCTCACATCCCCAAAAGTTCTAAATCACTATCTACACTCTCTAGAGCATCTCCACTCATAAGGACTATAACTTTCGACTTAGATGTCAAAAAATATCATGCTATATATCGTTGGAAAGATAGAAAAAGGACCTACAACTTTCTAGAAAATAACTTTGTCTAAATCTATCTATATCAATCTAGAATTTCTCTTGAATTTAAAACACGAATTTTACATTCATCTTCCAATGTACTACACCCATTCTCAACTTCATGACAAATTTTTGAGATTCTTAGAGACAGAATTTAAATTCGATGTATTCATAAGAAATGTAGCCATATATCTCTAGTTTAATCCAAATTAAGAATCATCTTGTTTAGAAAACTAGAGAAAACGTTGTGGCTAAAAGACTAAAGCATACTCAGTGAATATTTTCCAGATCAACTACCAATTTATTTCAAAATCTTTCCTTAACACAACTCATACCAAGATCACCTTTTTCTACTGTATTTACTCTTCATTCTTAACTTCATTTCAAATTAATGTCCTCCATGAAGAAAATTATAATTCATGACTAATCATGAACACCAATGACAGAACATACACATATATACCTATTCTTCATCAATTTACTACACAAATATTGCTTTCAATTTACTGCTAACTTTCACCTTAATTCTTCCTATTTCAAAATCCCTTATCTACCAAAAACACCATAGCTAATCATGTATCTATCCATTTTTCTCATTCCCTACTTTACTCTTGTCTATCATTTCTTGGTTCAAAAACTTTCATTCATTTGTTCTTTACTTATGACTAATCACCAAAATTTCTCATTCAATAGTTCTAATCTTCTACGAAAAGTTTGGGGTCCAACACTTAATCTCTTCTTTGTTAAGTCCTTTTGGTTCTGATCTAACTTGACTAGAATCTCCAGAGTTTGTAGGTTTAGTGAAATGGACTTTAGCTTGTCCATCCTTGTTTGACCCTTCTTTAGATGCTTTTTGTGGCTTCTCACGTAACTTCCAACAGGTCTCTCTATTATGCCAAGGCTTCTGAAAAAAACTGCACCAAACAGCTTCCTTATTTTGAGGATTCTATTGATGGTGCTTAAAGGCTTCTTTGTTAGTTTTCATAGACATGAATGCTGAGCTGTCAACATATTTGGATTCAACATCACAATTCTTTAGCTCTCTTCTGCCCGGATGAGTGAAAAAGTCTCATTCAAAGATGATAAGGGGTCTTTACCAAGTATTTGAACCCGAAGTTGGTCAAATTCAACATTAAGACCTACTAAGAATTCAAAAATTATGTCCCTTTCTACAAACTTTTGTAATTTGACAGTGTCATCACTGCACTGCATTTTAAAATTCTGATAATGATCTAACTCAAGCCGAAGACTCTTCATTAGATTGTAATATTCAGTGACAAAGTGCACACCTTGCTTGACAGAAGAGATTCTGGTCTTAATCTCATAAATTAAAGAGGCATCATTTACTTTAGAATAAGATTGAGTAACAGCATCCCATATCTCCTTAGCAGATGAGAGGAACAAGTAAGCGCCTCTAATGTCTAGTTCCATAGAGTTCCAAAGCCATGATATGATCAAGGAATCCTCTACATCTCAAGCTTCAAACTTGGGATTCGAAATATAGGAGCAGGTCCTAATAAGTGAGAAAGCTTTCCCTTGCCCTTAAGGAAAGTCTTAACCATTTGTGACCAATGGAGGTAGTTTTTACCATTGAGTTGGTAAGATGGAAACAAGGTTTGTAATTCACCAATATGGGTAGGGGTGTACATTTTGGGATTACCAACAGAGGATATTTCAGAGGAGGAAGAGACCTCCACGTTGGGGTTTTTGCTGGTAATAGCTTCAGCCATCTGTTTTCCAGAAGGCACTATTGGCAATGAAGGCCAAGTGTCAGGAAAACAAAAAGAAATGAGAAGTTATAGCGTTTTGGGCTCTGATACCATGAAGAAAGAAGTAATCTTTTTCTAATTTTGCACAACAAGTGCCTTTGAATATATTCACAAGTCCTAGCTTAATTTAGGTAACTAAAGTATTTCCTTTTTACAGCAATATCCCCTATTTACAACAATTTTCTTAAGTAAATATCCATGATATCCTCTTGTTTCCTATTTTATGATTAGGAAATAATTTCTCTTAAATCACTGTTCTGATTTTCATCACCCATATATGAAAATGAATCAAAGTAAAAGGAAATTCAAATTTATTATTGCTTAAAGGAAAGGAAGTATGACAATGTTTGGCAAACTCACACACATCACAATGGAAACTGTTAGGATCACTTTTTTTAAACAAATTAGGAAACATGGTTCTCAATAAAGAAGGATGACCTAAACGATAATGGAGAAGCCAAATAGGGTTAAGAGTATCTTTGGTCATGAAAGTCAAGGAGGGATGTGAGGTTTTGTCTCCACTATTAGACTTTAGAAGGTAGAGTCCATCCTTTTCCTTAGCATGCCCAATCATCTTCCCCGTTTCTCGATCGTAAAATACACAATAATTAGGATCAAAGGTGGCAAAGAAATTCAAATCTTTAGTAAATTTTTAATGGACAAAAGATTGGCAGAAACTTTGGGAACATGTACTCTTTTCAAGAGAAGATTAGGGGACAAAGGAATGGTTCCTTGACCTGCAATAGTAGTTAGAGAGCCCTTTGCAACTTTAACTTTTCTGTTACTTGGATAGGGGTCATAAGAAATAAAAGAATGATGAGAGGTAGTCATATGGTCTGTAGCACCTAAATCTACGACCCAAGAATCCACAGGAGACACTAATGAGGCACTAATAGCATGAGAATTAGAAAAATCACCTGATTGGGCTAATAAACATGATGCATAAGCACCTTCCAGGGAATTCAGAATGCTCTTTAGGCGCTCAATCTCTTCTTTGTTAAGTCCTTTTGGTTCTGATCTAGATTGATCTCCAGAGTTCGTAGGTTCAGTGAAGTGGGCTTTGGCTTATCCATCCTTGTTTGCCCCTTCTTTCCATGGTTTTTGTTGCTTCCCATGTAACTTCCAGAAGGTCTCTCTAGTGTGACGAGGCTTCTTACAAAAATTGCACCGGACAGCTTCCTTATTTTGAGGATTCTGTTGGTGGTAGTTAAAGGCTTCTTTGTTGGTTTTCATAGACGTGAATGCTAAGCTGTCAATAGACTTAGATTCCAACATCACAATTCTCCGGCTCTCTTCTGCCCGGATGAGCGAGAAGGCCTCATTCAAAGACGGTAAAGGGTCTTTACCAAGTATTTGAACCCGAAGTTGGTCAAATTCAACATTAAGACCTGCCAAGAATTCAAAAATTCTTTCCCTTTTTACAAACTTTTGTAATTTGACACTATCATCACTGCATTGCATTTTAAAATTTTGATAATGGTCTATCTCAAGCCAAAGACTCTTCATCAGATTGTAATATATAGTGATAGAGTGCATACCTGGCTTGATAGATGAGATTCTGGTCTTAATCTCATAAATTAAAGAGGCAGCATCTACCTTAAAATAAGATTAACATCATCCCATATCTCCTTAGCAAATGAGAGGAACATGTAAGCGCCTCTAATGTCTGGTTCCATAGAGTTCCAAAGCCATGACATGATTAAGGAATCCTCTACATCCCAAGCCACAAACTTGGGATCTGAAACAGCAACAGCAGGTCCTAATAGGTGAGAAAGGTTTCCCTTGCCCTTAAGAAAAGTCGTAACCATTTGTGACCAATGGAGGTAGTTTTTACCATTGAGTTGGTAAGATGAAAACAAGGTTTATAATTCACCAATATGGGTAGGGGTGCCAATAGAGGAGATTTCAGAGGAAGAAGAGACCTCCACGTTGGGTTTTTGCTGATAACAACTTTAGCCATCTATTTTCCAGAAGGCACTATTGGCAATGAAGGCCAAGTAAGTGTCGGAAAAAAGAAACCAGGAGTTACAACGTCCTAAGCTCTAATACCATAAAGAAAGAAGTAATCTTTTTTTTCTTATTTTGCATAAGAAATGCTTTTGAATATATATACAAGTCCTAGCTTAAGTTAGGTAACTAAAATATTTTCTATTTACAGCAATATCCCCTATTTACAACAATTTCCTAAAGTTAATATCCATGATATCCTCTTGTTTCCTATTTTATGATTAGGAAATAATTTCTCCTAAATCACTGTTCTGATTTTCATCAGTCTATAAAAGAAATAAAAGAGCAAAGATTAGTCAACCACAAACTTTAATATGGTGGGATGAGGATTGAGAATTGAGTTGACATCAAAGTAGGCTGAAATTTAGATTCTGCTAGGATTCCTTATTAGATAGGAAGTAGTAGTATATGTTATTCTGTTTTAAATATACTATCCTAGTTGTATAGGACTTATATAATTTTTATTATAATAGGATTTAAATTAAGAACCCTTTCCTTCTAGAATATGGGTTCTGAGAACTATATATATATGTGTACTCAACTTTTTATCAATAATAAACAATCTGAATTTTTTTTACAAATTTTTAATTTTTAACTAGAAAGTGTGATTTTTTCTTTTAAGAGTAATATTTAGACTCTAGGAATGATTTATAGTTTCTTACCTTCATTTTTTGTGTTCACCACAAAATTCCAGCAACCAAAATCCTAACTCCCAGCATATTAAACCTTGAAACCCTAAGCCTAACTTTTCAGTAATCAAACTTTAAAATTCTAACTATACAAAATATGAAATTTCAGCATTCCTAGCCAAAATTCATCCCTGAAACTTGATATTCTAGTAGCCTGATATCAGCTATATTTCCGAATTTTGTGATTTTTAGCTGCTACTTAATAATTTTTCTATTTGTCCTACATCAATTTGTTATCAAAGTTTTGGTTCATGATGACGACACGTAGCGGAAGGGCATATGGAGGAATATTCGGCGACCAAGAGCAAGATGAGATACTTCTAAGAGTTATAGAAAGATTGGACCTTAATGACCCTCAATCATAAGGTGCTCAAAGAACTAGTCCAGAAACAATAGCAGACAACAAACTACACTTGATGATGAGGGTGGAGAAGGCTGACGCTAATCAACAGTGAATGGGGTTAGGAAATCAACACCTACCGAGAGATCTATGGAAAAGAAATCAACTAGTAGCATATGGAGAGCGAATGCGAGCCTTTAGAGGCCATAATAGAGTTGAAACACACAATGAAATCGATGACATTACTAAGAAAGTTCGTATTGAAGCCCCTGATTTTGCAGGAAAGTTGGATCTATACATATTCTTAGACTAGACAGTAGCAATGGAAGATTTCTTTGACTAGTACCACATGTCAAAAGATTGAAAAGTCCGATTTGCAAAGATGAAGCTAGTTGGACACGCTAAAATCTAGTGGAGGTCGGTAGAGGATAGAGTTTGAAAAATAGGCAAGCCACCAATTGTTGATTGGAAAGAGATGAAGCTGAATTTTTCAGAAAAATGCTTACCATTTCATTATCAGGAAGATCTCCATTATCAACTCACAACCCTTAGACAAGGGATTATGTCCATAACTGAGTACACGGAAATATTTGAACTACTTTCTATTTGATATGAAGGGATGGAGTCGGAACAACAACTTATATCTTATTGCAAAAATAGCTTAAGGGTAGATATTCGCAAAAAGATGATAATGCAAAAGATTTGCAGCCTTGAAGATACATCAATTGGCTTTAAGAGCCGTACAATACTTAGGACAAGTAATTAAAAGTTTCGAAGTCAAGCCGATGAGTTCGGCATGAAGAGAACTACGACGGTGCAAAGATTTAGACCAGCACCTATTGCATCAAAATTTGCACCACAAAACAACTATAGAATTTCTCAAGGAACTGAACTTAAAAGCTAAGTTGTAGCTAAGACTTGGACGAAAGGAGTCAGCAGTGACAAGAAGTGCTTCCGATGCAATGAGAGGGGCCACTTTGCTTATGAATGTCCTAATAAAGGTTTTCATATGATGGGAGAAGAGGAGGGATCTGATGAGTATGTATGTGAGCATGAAGCTAGAGAGGAGTTGGAAGGAGACTCTAGTGATGAACTAGCTAGTCCTACAAATCTTTATTTAGTGAGATGCATACTTACGACCCTTAAAGCAGAAGAACGACTTTGTACTACTATTTTCTTTACTCAAGATGATGTGGAGGTAAAGTATGCAAGTTTATCATTGATGTAGTAGTATGAATGTGGTATTGGAGAACATGATGAAGCCATTGAATTTACTCACGGAGAAACATCCAAATCTCTATAAAGTTGCTTCTATTTGGTGTGATGTTATTGCTATAAAAGTTTCTCAAATTTTACTAAGGCGACCATCACCTTATGATCGAGATGTGCAGCACTTTGGAAAAGCTAACACCTATCAGTTTATATTTCATGGAAAGAAGATAATTATGAAGCCTATGAAAGAAGACAAGGTAGAAAAACAAATAGGAAGTAACAGATAGCCATAAATGCCAAAAAGAGTCTCTTAATATCCGTGAAGAGAGAGAATTTGAAGATGTTAGCAAGGAAAAGGGAATTGTGTTAGTAATGGTAGTGAGGGATGTAACAAAAACATTTGAAACACCCTTTACTTTATCAAAAGAAGTGGGAGACTTGTTAGTTGTTTTATAGACCTTACACCGGATGATTTTTAACATCTATTAACTTGGCACCCGGATCTACTCTACCAAGTCTTCCAGCCTATTTGAATTCTATTGAGAATGAAGAGCTGAAGAGATAAGTAGAGGAGTTACTGAAAAAAGGATTTATTCAACAAAGTCTTAGTCTGTGTACAGTTTCAGCATTATTGACTCCTAAAAAGGATGGAAGTTGGCAAATGTATGTTACTTGTCTGGCGATAAATAAGATTACAATAAGGTATAGGTTTCCAATACCTTGCCTTGATAGCATGTTAGATATGTTGATACCAAGATAGACCAATGAAGTGGGTACCATCAAATTAGAATCAAACCTAGAGATGAATGGGAACGACTTTCAAGACCAAAGAGACTTTATGAATGGTTGGTGATGCCATTTAGGCTCTGTTTGGCAATCAGCTGATTGCATTAGCTGATAGCTGATTCTATCAGCTGATTTGACCAGCTGATTATATTAGCTGTTTGTCACTTAATGTTTGGTAAAATTAGCTGTTTAGTATTAGCTGTTTATATGTAAAATTACTTATGAGGACATGACTTCAAAAAAAATTATAAGGGTATGAATTAACTTGTAAGTATTATTCAAAAAGTATATAAAATTGTAATATATTTTAATTTAAAATATTATATTATAAAAATCATTAATCATATTAAGGGATATGATTTTTTTTTGAAAGGCATATTAAGGGATATCATGACATTGGCATTACTATAAAATTAAATGATAATTTTTAAAATATAGAAATTAAACAAGTGCTAGAGAACAGAAGCTAGGACTCTTTCATAGTTTCTTCTTATCTTCTAAGAACCTCTCCGAAAACTCTCCCTCCTTTGTCTCAGTGACCTACTTTTGAACTCTTCTAGTTGCTGTCGCTCACGAGTTGTAAGGTTTGTTCATTTCTACTCTTTCATTTTGAGTTACTTGTTAGTTTTTGTTTTTAGTCAACTTCCTTTCTCATGGAGTCGTTTACGTTTTGAGTGATGGCCAGAAGCTGGAAAAATGATTGAAGACCCATTTGGCTTTGTTATTCGTCCATGTCGGGAAAATGAAGAAATGAACTAGAAAAATGATTGATTTGTTTGTTTGGTTGATAAAAATTCTGCCTTTTTCCATGTTGTTAGAAAGTAGAAATTCAGAGTGACGGGCTATGTTACAAGAGGCAGAAACCCAGAGAAAGGGGAAACCCACTTTCAGAATTGCTCGAAGATGAAGAAAGCATCGTGGGCAAATTTGGCATATAAGTTTGGGGTAATCAGCTGATTACCCCAAAAGCTGCTAACAAGCAGCTTGTTGATTTTAGCTGGTTAGGTTGAATCAGCCAACCCAACCAGCCAACAACCAAACACATTTAAGAGCTGATAGATGAAATCAACCATCTAATTTTTGGTCAATCAGCTAATTTTTAGCTGATCAGTTACTATCCAAACAAGGCCTTTATCTTCTTATGTACTGAGGTGTGTCTAGCATATTTCATTTATAAGTGATCTGGGTAAGGATGAGTGTTGGAAAATTTCCTTGCCAGCTAAGGCTATTGAGACTAAAGCATTTTGTTGGATTGATGATCTAAGGGTTACAACTTCATTCATATTGATCGGTTGATCCACCGATAGCCAATTGTCATGCTAGAAGCTAGTAGATTTACCATTCCCTACCAATGTTGTAAAGTCATATTTGAATTAAAATTTTATTTTAACATTTAAACGCTATTATAAATAGGCTTAAACTCTAAAGAAATTATCACTTTTGACCTACCTTCTCTAAACCACTACCAAAGTTTCCTAACTTGCTCTCGTGGACATTAATACGACTATGATGGTTGCAATATGTCAATTTTAAAATGGTTTAAAGCAAACAACAAATAAATGATTAAGTTACATAACAAAGAATGATTTGCGTTTATATTTATTATGTTTATGCGTTAATTATTTTGTAAAACTTATATGATTTTGACTTTTGAAAAATCAAACAAAAAATTACATTCTCATTCCGTTGATCGTGAGATCGGATCTTGCATGAATTCTCATCACATCCATGCCCAAGTTTTTTTTTCCTACAAATTGATTAATGAATTCACTTGAGCATTTGATAAAAGATTCACCAACGTTGACGTAGAGTTCAATCCTTAGCTCCCCTTCTCTAATAGTCATATGTTGAAAAATATTTGCATTTTTCTAAGAGTTAAAACCAAGAAGATTAGGGGCTATTCGCAGCAAGGGCCCCAGAGTACTTGGATGAAACTTCCTTGCAAAAAGGAAGCAGATTGTGGTGACACCACCGTTATATGTACAATTAGATTTGTTCCTGATCATACTCAAGAATGCCTCGGAAACATCTTTTCCCGAAAATTTTGTAGGATGCGAGCCACCTCTGGACCAGTCAACCCATGTGATGCTTCTATTAGAATTCACTTCCCAAAATAATTTGTTGACAAGAGTTGGAAAGTAATGCTCGTCCATATAACATGGAGGCTTGCAATGATCTCTGAACACAGGATAGTACTTCACATCAGAGATAATCCCGACCGCAATCCTGCGATTAACTTCGAACCACTGTGACCCTTTTCGCCAATCCGAAAGTGTCACGGTTGGCAACATTCTTTTGTTGTAGCGGCCCCGACCTATGCGCCTTGGATCATCAAAAGATCCCACGAAACTTTGGTTCGAGCTTATAAGGTAATTGTAGATCGTCTGAAAATTGAACACAGGAATACATGTCTCTGAGAGTAGCACGAATCTTTCGTTGGAGAAATCGAGCAGAGCGTTGGCTAGTAGACGTCTCTCAGCATCTATCATCGATGATTTTCCCCATTCAACTGGCTGTAAGAAACAATCGAAGCATAGTCGATAAGTATATAAAGGCACCAAATTAAACGAACAATCAGTGATCATTGTTCATGATTTTTCAGTTTAAAATTACATGATAGAGTTCTGACCTTGCTTGGTATTCTACGATTGTAAAAGATTGATGATTCCGGCGGCTCATGGGAGAATTCGGGCGATGTATGAATGTAAATTGAGTAGAGACCCTCGTGTCCTTTGAAGAACTTTTCCCAGAGTGGTGCTAAAGGCAGTCTTCCTCTTGTCAGGAACATGAATGCTACCTTTGGAGTTCGATTATAAGGGTACTCCATCTGTGGCACCATTGACGCACGCCACAATAGTTCCTTATCATTCATGGAATGCCATCGCCTCTTGGGATCTCTCCATTCTCCATCTCCGGTTACAGGAGATTGAAATGGCAAAGAGGAAGCAGCAGATGTCGAAGAAGTGCAAAGAAATTGAAAGTAGGGTGACCGTGACATAGTACATGTAGACAATTGAGGAAAGAAACAGTCCTCCGAGACCAAATATTTCCTGACGCGACCGTTCACATATAATCCAAGAATGACCAAAAATGATAACATTGACAGGCATACTCCTATGGTGGTTGTAACATAAGGGCTTGCTTCTCTAACTTCTCTTTTGAACCGTATAGAGAGGTCTTTCAGAACTGCAGTGACCTTGAACTGTTTCATTTCTCCTCACTCCTTTCTCTGTCTAGCTTAAACTTGATCGTTGATACACTTCAGTCCTCAAAATTAATTGCAAATTCGGCAGTGCTTTTAAAGCTAAAAATTAACAAAATATAGGCAATGGATTAGGGGGTTAAAACTTTATAAAACGAGGAAAGGTTAAGTCAAGAGCGCATGGGAAGTGCTAGGATTAGCGGGACCAGAAATGTGAATTACAAGAGAACGTACTTAATATGCTGAAGAAAGATGTAAATTACAAGTATCGGGAGTTACAAGCTACCAAGTGATGAGGGTAATTGCCAGCTCCCGTTGTTCATGCAGGGAAGAAAGATAGGAGTTAAAAGATCATGAATGTCTTGTGTTGAGTGAACCAGTGATTTAATACATGAACTTTTGGGACGTTTCGGTCTTGGAAACAGATGTAATAAGACACTTTGAGAAGGTATTAACCTTGACATTACGAAAGTGAATTAAATCAGGAACTCGGTTCTAAAAAAGACTAGGGAGGTGTGTGTTACTTGAAAACGAAATTGTAATGTGATCAGTTACGATTGTTTCTGGCAGCCACTTGCAATGAGCTTGTTCTTTTGTCTGCGTATTTAATGTTGGACAACAAACAAAAGAGCCTCTTTTGGGCAACCAATCAAGCCGTGACCAAGAAATTAGCATGTCTTTTTTGTGCGTATATCAACTATTAGTCTTAACAGCTACTTGGTTGTTAAGCAGTCGAGTTCCTGTTTCTAACTCTAGCCAAAAAATCGTACGCAATCTTTGTATTTTCAGGAGATAGGAATATGCCTCTCGTATGCAAGATGAAAGAACATCATGACTTCAGAAGTTTAGAAACCCGTAATGTCCCTAGGCATAAGAGAAACATCATCCAGTCATTATGCAAGGAGACACTCGAAAATAAAATTCAAACACCAAGTTTTTTATTTTGGTTATAAAAAAACTGCTTTTCTTTTTCAATATAACAGAGCCAAAATACATGATATTTTAAGGAGTTAATAGCTTTGAATTATAAATTTGTTAATTTATAAAATTTAAAAACTAATTTTTTTTATTCAAGTTTATAATGAAGCAAGATTAACATCTTGATTCATTACAAGAAAACAAGCCCTTTTAGGTCCTAAAACGTCACAGAAGAGCATTTGCGACGTTTTAAAAAACGTCACAAAAAACGTCGCGGAATGTGGTGTAGGTAAAAGATATCCACAATGTTTTAATAAAAACATTACGGAAAACACTGACATTTTGCAACATTTATAAAAACGTCACTGAAAATTTAGACAATCCACGACGTTGTTTAAAAACGTCGTGGAGTCTCTAACATTTTGCGACGTTTTTAAAAAACGTCGCAGAGTGTTTTCCGCGACATTTGTATTATTATTTGTATTTTTTCATTTTTCGAAAATCAAATTAATTTAATAATTTTTTAATTTTAATAATAATTATTTAAAATTCAATTTTTATTCTTAATTGTTTAATAACTATTAAATATTATTTATGAATTTTATTTATTTAATAATTCTTTAATTTTTTTAGTATATCATTAATTTTAATAATTATTCATGTTTATGAGAATTTTATATCTACAGACAATGTATTATTTAATTACAATTTGAAAACATATCATAATACACTAATTAATATCAAAATACACTAATTGCAATTCGCAAACATGTCATAATACACTAATTAATCTGAAGGTTCATCTATCATCTGACTACTAAGAGTCCTTTGTTGAAAGAATCCATCGGACACTGTACAAGTTTGTAAGGCATAAGATAAGGAAGAAATGTTATGGGTAATTTTGGGAGAAGAAGTAGCAGTATATCAAATGCCAAGTGCTTGCGATCGTGAGATGATTGAAGAAGAGACCCCTCTATGACAACTTTACTAAAGGACTGGATATTGTTTGAAACTTCTTCCTTAAATGAATTAGACTTCCGACTTTTTTTGTGCTTATTTTGATTACTACAAGCTAACACTATATCTTCACCAATAGCAACTGTGGAGCTTCAAGTAAATGACTAACCAAAGCTGAAAGCAAAGTATCAGGATTCCCAACAGCAATGGCCCCTTCAATCCATTGACGCAGCTGTGGAGCTTCAAGTACATGACTAACCACAAATTCACTTGGCAACTACAATCATAAGGCACATAACATACAGAAATAGTAAAGCAATCATATAAAATAAATCATAAATTGTTGTCTTTAAATTTGTGCAACAACAAAAAGAAGTGAAAAGAACAACAAAAATCTTCATGGAAACACCAAAAAGAAAAGAAAAAATTTGCATAAGAGTGGGAGAGAGACTGCTCCTCATGGAAAGTTCTTAATCCCAACGCAAATGATATGTAACAACAGGCTGTAATGCAATACCAATAGCAGCTTGGCCCAAATCAGTTAACATCAATATTACTCACTAGTTAAAATTCATATGAAAATTAGAGCAAACGAAATAGTAAACTGAATTGTGAAGCAACTACATCTAAAACAAAACAACCAACCTCCACTACCATACTAACACCCCCAAAATCATAAAACGCCTTTTAATCTTAACAGAAACTTCATTTAAGAAAACCTTGACATAAAGCTCTTAAGGAAATATTGAACTGATATATCCCATCAAAAGCTTTAAATAGAAAACAAGCATACACCAATGTACATTTGGATCGTGCATTTTATCAAACACGCAAATGCCATTAAAAGCAAAACATTGATAGGACAATTAAACATCGAAAACAACTAGACAAGGGTGATGAATGTTAACTAATTGAAATCTTATCAAAGAATCTGAGAGAATGCGATATATATAAAGACCTTTCTTCGAACGATTTTGCAAACGGCGACCCGTATAGATAGTAGGAAAAGTCCATATCCTTCTTAGATTCATCTGATAATCACTCCGATTCTCTTTACACAATGATAATAGAGAAAATGACGACAAAGAACTACTAGCAAGTAATTCAATCCCTGAATCACGACAAAAGAAACAACCGTAGTGATAAAAACCTTCCGGAAACTAAAACTAAAACACCATCAACAAAGACAGAACAAAAACGCAGCAAATGGGTATTAAAAACTACAGCTAGCAGACATCAGCCATTAGGAATAAAAAGAGTAAAACGGCAGCACATGAGACTAAAAAAAAGCAGTGGATTAGAGGACGTTTTTGGGGGAGAAAAAAAACGTTTTAAGGCTAGGTTTTAATTTGGGCGCAGCTAGACAGACGAAGAGACGCCGCAGCTCCAAAGGGGACGCACGCGGAAAATGAAAATGAAAAAAACCATGCAGGAAAGAAGAGAACCAAGTAAAAGGCGGAAAAAGCATTTCATCGAGCACCTACCGTGCAATAGGAAAAACATTTTCCAGGAAATAGCATGAAACAAATAACCAGAGAGAGGTTCGAACTTTAGCAAATAGGATGAAAATAGAGCAGTGGGCATTATAGTGTACCTCTAGAACTGCGAGCGCAGAGGGCCAGGGGCGAATTTGAGAGGGAGATTTAAAGGTGTTGAAGGAACAGGGAAAGAGAGAAATGCAGTAGTGAGGAATGAAAAAAAAATTCAAAGCGATACCAAAAATATCGTTTTAATTAATTTGTTGCCAAAGGCTTCAACGACGTTTAATTCAACAAAACGTCACTGAAGTTTTTTTGTGACGTTTTAATAAAAAAACGTTGAAAAAAGTTAGACAATTTTGCGACGTTTTAGTAAAACGTCGCAGAAAATCTGAACAATTTTGTGACTTTTTTAAAACATCGCAAAAAGTCTGAGCAATTAACAATGCGAAAAGCATGTTTTTTGATGTAGTGATTTTCTTTTAATACTTGTTTAATCAAATTTGTTATGATTTTATTATATGATCAATTTTCAATGAGATTTTTGATGTTGCAGTATACGATACCTTTTATTTAATTTTTTTTGATTAGGATAAAATCATATACCACTTTTTCTTTTTTCTATTTATAGATTGGATGAATATTTCATAATTTTGTATAAAATTATTTTGTAATTGCGTGATACTTAATAAAATTAAAAGTTCATGTATTTTAATTTATATAAAAATATTTTTTATAAATCTTAATTGTAAGGATCAAATTTTACAAAGAACAAATTTAAATCGTCAATTCGAATCAAATTGATACAAATTGGTTATATGTGGTTTAAATTTTATTGTTTAATTTGGCTTTAAAAATAACAGCCATTTTAATAACGGTTTAATTTAAGGTTTTGTTCAAAAGGCACCAAGCAGCTTGTTGTACACCCAGAAATGAGCATGAAAGAGTGATACAATGAAAATGCCTCATATGTAATTCTAACATTTGTTACCTTCACCATAATTTAGGTTTCTTCTAAAATAATATAGTAGTATAATGCATAAGGGAAATATGAATAAGCATAGTCAATTTATTGATTTTTGGAATGAATCACATACTATAGTTATAAACCAAAAGGTTTCTCCTTTCAATTTATATGTTTCCTATCTTACAAACTTAATGGTATAAAATTTGTTAGTGATTTTGTTAATTAGATAATTATTAATTACGAGTTTTTATAAATCCACGGGTAAGAATATTAAATTTGATTTTGATTAAAGATAATAAAAAAAATTAATAAAGGAATTGGTTCAATGGGTTGAAGTCTAATGAAGAAAATGGGCCCTAATTAGTTTGGGTTGATTATGTATCGGGCCTATGATAGGGAGACCCAATAAGGTTACTATAATTAGCTACTAAGGTCTCCTGTTTTGTGAAGTAAGTTCGTAGACGTTCAATTTCTCTAATTCGTTAAAAGGCCTACGCATTGCGAAGGCATAGAAAGACATTAATGACATAAAGATTAACCTAAAGTGTCTAGAGCTTGTTCAAGTAGTTTAGTAGCTTGTTCATTGTAAAAATGATAGCAAAATAGATATTTTTTCACAAATGGAAAGATGATACATTTTAGATCGTAGGGTATCATTGTCATTTGTCACACTCCATTTTCTCATTTCTGCTTGCGAGGTATTAGATTTGTATGATTGTATTGGATCTGTGTCACATATGACACATGCATTAGATATTTTCTAATATCGAAAGCTTTACGTGATCAAATGATGGATTTTTATTATCTTCAGATCAAATGTTTTAAATTGGTTAACCTATATATTGATTTTGCTTAGCCACTTTTACTAGTTTTATTATCATTATAACAATTGTAATTAATTTTTATCCAAAGGGAGAATGTTAGTGATTTTGTTAATTGGACAATTATTAATTATGGGATTTTATAAACTTAACGGAAAGAAAATTAAAGTTGATCAGAACTAAAAATAATAAAGAAGCCCAATAAAAGATCTAGTTTAATGAGTTAAAGTCCAATAAGAAAAATGTACCCTAATAGTATAAGTCAGTTATGTATTGGGTTTGTAATAAGGAGGCCCAATAAGGTTACTATAAATACCCAATAAGATTACTATAAAAAACTATTAAGGTCTCTTGTTGCCTGCAGAAGTAAGTTTGTGAATGTTCAGTTTTTATGATCCGTTAAAAGGTGCACGCATTAAGAAAGGCAAAGAAAGATGTTAACGACACGAAGATGTTAAACTTTCATAAAGGTTAAACGAAAATTTCATAAGCTTGTTCATCGTGCAATGAATAGCAAAACAAGTATTTTTTTTTTTGCATTTTCTCTGTTAATATAAGTTAATGATTGATCTTGGATCCATTATTAAAGTTCATGTTATAACTAACAAAATCTTCCCATTAAGTGATATGAATAAATAAAGATGATTTGTTGTAACTGAGTGAAGATAGTAATAGTATTGAAATGGGATCTTGAAACTTTTAGTTATTTTACTAAACTAGGTTCTTAAATCACTTTTTATATTCTAATTCTCTTATTTAAATACTTATCATTAATTTTGTTCATGAGAATATAAATATTGCATATCATGATAGTAACAATTCTAAGGACATGTTATCTCACTGTGAGGCTCATCAATCATTGCATAGATAACACTTTATCATTTTACATCATAATAATAGTGCGTATAATAGATATTGCAGCATTACACTCAAAAAATGAAGAAATTATCAATAATAGCATGTTTAAATTGAGAATTTATTAATGTTGGTCTAATTATAAATGTATATTTTGTTATCACTTGGCATTATGGGATCACAATGTCACTTATATTTATTATTATTATTATATTATTATTCATATAATATATCATCACACTACAAGAAAAATCCACATTTGCGACCGAACAATACCGACGGTATTGAGATCCGTGGGAAATACCGACCGAAACAATCATTCGGTCGGAGAAATTGGCAGGCAGTTCAAAATTAGCGACCACCCAGTATTCGGTCGTAGAACTTAGTAATGGGTTATTCACCGACCGAAAACTCGGTCGGTACTGGGGTCGGTAAAACACGACTGTCACTTAAAACCTACCCCTCTCTTTTTTTCCTCTCCCCCGCGCAGACTTCCTCCTCCCTCCTTTGGCCGCACCTTTCTCCGTCTCCCTTGCTTTCTCCGGCGACGCGTGTGTCTTCTGCTCCGGCGAGTGGCGTTGGCTTCTTCTTCTCCCATCCGCGCGTGCTCCGGCGACTGGCAGCTGCTTCTTCTCCGTTGAGAGATCTGCCGCCTTGGGTCTTCTCCGCTGGTGTTGTGCTCCTC
>JAOSBP010000204.1:9784070-9797083 GCA_027563825.1 Erythroxylum mucronatum
TAAATGGGTCTTTCGCACAAAAAGAAATTCTGATGGTACTCTAGATCGATACAAAGCCCGTTTAGTTGCCAAAGGCTATCATTAGACTCCCGGTATAGACTACATCGATACTTTCAGCCCTGTAGTCAAACCCACTACAATCCGCCTCATCATCACTATTACTCTGTCCAAAAATTGGTCCATTCATCAACTTGATGCCTCAAATGCCTTTCTCAACGGACATCTACAAGACCCAGTTTACATGGCTCAACCTCCTAGTTTTATTGATCCTCACAATCCTTCTCATGTCTGTCGCCTTCACAAAGCCCTTTATGGTTTAAAACAGGCTCCACGAGCTTGGTTTCATCGCCTAAGCCAAAAACTACTTGATCTTAAGTTCATCTCTACCAAATCAGACATTTCTCTATTCATTCATACCGCCTCTTCTCGTACCACTTTTCTCCTAGTCTATGTCGATGATATCTTGATTACCGGCTCTTCACCTTCTTTCATCTCCAATCTCATTCATGACCTCAACACTGAATTTTCCATTAAAGATCTCGGCCCTCTTCATTATTTCCTTGGTATGGAGGCCAAAGACACCCCTACTGGACTCCTACTTACCCAAACTAAATACACCAAAGATCTTCTCCTCCGCACTGGTCTTGCGCAATCCAAACCTGCCAACACACTAATAACTCCCACTCTTCCTCTTTCCAAAAACCATGGAACTCCTCTCACTGATCTTTTGAGTATCGAAGTGCTATTGGTGCTCTCCAATATCTCTGCCTTACCCACCCTGATATTCAATTTGCAATCAATAAAGTCTCCCAATTTCGCCATTGTTCTACCGACATTCACTGAACCGCTGTTAAATGAATACTTAGATACCTTCGCTCCACGCCCACTTCTGGTATCCATTTTACCCGCCCAACCTCTCTTTCCATTCATGCCTACTGTGATGCTAACTAGGCAGGCTGTCCTAATGATTGTCGCTCTATCTCTGGCTACTGTATTTTTTTTGGACCAAATCTCATTTCTTGGATTGCAAAGAAACAACCTACTGTTGCCAGGTCTAGTACTGAAGCTGAATACCAAAGTATAGCTCTTACTGCTGCTGAACTTTATTGGCTTAAATCTCTCCTTGGTGAAATTAACTTCCCTCCTCTCACCCCTACACTTTGGTGTGATAATCTTGGTGCCACATTTCTTGCTGCGAATCCAGTTACTCAGACTCTCACAAAACACATTGAGATTGATATTCATTTTGTACGAGATCTAGTTACCAACGAGAGCCTATCAATTTGACATCTTTCGTTAAGCCATCAAATTGCTGACATCATGACCAAAGCTTTACCTTCATCCGCTTTTCAGAAATTTTGTGACAAGCTCACTGTAGCCACCCACTGTGAGCTTGAGGGGGGCTGATAAATGATTTTCATGTAATCTTATATATTTGATTTTATCTTTAATTGTATCTTATTTGAATTTATTTCATGTATCTCATATGATATTCAATGATCTCATATGATCTTCGATATCTTATGAGATACCACAATATGTATAAATAACTGTAAATACATTCAGCAAAATACAACAGAAATACAAAACAATTACATGCAAATTGTCTTTCTCTCCTATTCTTTCATATTAACCCTCAATTTGTTTGCTTCAATACTAGGTATCAATAGTAACAAGTGTATAGCACCAAGGTGGTGGGGGGCAATGCTCGTTTATGACATAAACATAAGTTCATTAGAATTAGAAAAGAAAAACAAGTTGCTTTACACTTTATACTTTACACAATCTTAGTAAGCAAATACAGTTCAAAGCAAAAATTTGATGATTATTAGCATCAGAAGATTTTCAAATAATTTTAAATGCTTGTGAAGGAAGCATTAAAGTGACATAGATAAGAAATGCATAAAATAAAAGAGCAAAAAAGTCAACATTTTGAACTATCTTTATACTCAATTTTTTTTCGAAAGCTACAAATTTATTGAGAATGTGATATCTTTGATAATGGCCAGAAGTAAGTCGTTAGAGACTTTGAAGAAGTCCTTTTTAAGGTCTTTTTGGACAGGGATGAGGAGCTTGGAGAATCCCCCCGAAGCCTTCCAACTTGTTATTAACACCAAGGGCTCCTTTATGTTTCAATTTGAGCTTCTTTTTCTCTGATAGGTATCTTTGTTTTTCTGTATGATTGGTGGCACAGAGGATTTGGAGAGTTTGGAGACGAAGATAATGGTATCTTGGGGTTAGATAAGGAATCAAATGAAGGGGAGAAATGAAACCAAAGATAGAAGCAAGGAATAAAGAAATATAAACAAAAAAACTTGGAGGACACAAAACAAACCCATATTCATTGATGGAGGCCAAAAGAATAACAAGAGAATGGAAATTGAGATATATCCAAAAAAATATTGCTTGCAAATGCCTTTAAGGATTTAGGGAAAGAAGTCAAGTTTGGAAAGTCTGAATAATTGTTGTAAGAAAAAAAGAAAATATTAAAAGCTTTAATAAAATCGATTTGTTTGGTTATTAATCGTTCGATTCTAAAATTCAAGGATTTTTATAATTAATCTAGGACCCGTTTGGTTCCGTTTTTTATTCCATTTTTTGTTGTGGTTTTCAAATAAAAAAAATAAGTCACTAAAACATGTTTGGATGGGTGTTGTTATCGTTTCTTGTTTTCAAAAATAAAAAACTGCAACAGATTTATGAAAACGTAAAAATATCGTTTTCGTGATTTTTGGAAACAGGTTTCTGTAAGTTTTTAATAAAATTGATGAGACTCATCATGACTCTAGTAGCCTTTCGTCTGTGAATAAGACGATGGGCGATTGTCGCCCATCGGAATGTCGTCTTCGACGGCATCGCGAGCGGCCCTTTCTTCTGGGATGGTGACGATGTCTATCACGATGCCACTAGCTGGCATCGGCACTGAATGGGCTCACGGGCGACGCCATGGACGGCGTCGATTGGGCAACCTGAGGGTGATAGACGGCGACAGGGAGAGAAGCTGATGCGGCGGCTACTAGAGACCCGACGGTTGAGGGTAAGCGATGTGCATTCAAACGTGGGTTGACAGTAATGGGCGACGTGGAAATGTCCCGTTATCTCCAGAAGCTTCCATGGAAGGTGTTGGCCAGACACCCTCCCACTCAATTGTTATGTGTGTTTTAAAAATGTTTTAAAACCTAAATTGGTTTTTATTAATTTAATAGAGATTAAATTATTTTTAATTTAAGGATTAATAGGGATGTTTTAGAATTATTAAATTATATTACTCATCAATTAAAAAATAAAATTGTGATAATAAAATTAAAAAATTGTGATAATAAAATTTTGACAAGATGTTGAATTATTAAATTATATTACTCATCAATTAAAAAATAAAATTGTGATAATAAATTTAAATATATTTCTGTTTTAAGTTTTTAATAAGAAATCTCAACCAAATAGGTTCTTGTTTTCAGTTTTTATATTACAAATCTCAACCAAACAGGTTTTCGTTTCTTTTAAGAAAAAAATAGGAAACAAAAACTAAAAACGACAACAGAAAAACGAAAGTGGAACCAAACGGCCCTCGTTCGATTCTAAAATTCAAGGATTTTTATAATTAATCTAACTAACTAATTGCCTAATGTTTAGTAAATTTAATTGAATAATAGTCTAATCAAATTTTATATTCATTGATTATTATTATCTATAATCATATGCTCTTAACTTAACAATTTGATATCATAATTCTTTTTATAAATAAAATTTTAAAATACTTTGAAAAACGATTTCTTTTCTCAAATCAAACTAAAACTAATTGGATAAGCTACTGAAAACCAAATGGGATTAACAAATTCTTTTTTCATCTGTTAAATTCTAAACCTACAAAAAAAGTGGGCAGGAAGCACCAAAGCTTGCGGCCAACAATAAAAGAACATGAAGTGTGGAGGAATTTGTGATATGGATTACGCATGATCAACGTCTATGTTATTTTAATTCTAAATTAAAAGACTTGGTAAGAATAAGTTGGAATTTTAAATCCAAGTAAAATTGGGTAACTTATGCCACCCTGGGCTCGTTGAAGGTTGGGAATCCCCTAAGTCCAATTCTCTCACAGAGTTGACGGTAACACTAACTACAAGTGAAGAGGGCTTAGTGCGAGAACTACTGTGATGAAAAAGGCCTTGTTCTGTAACCCCATTCCAAGTTCTAAGCTAAAGAAAGACCCGAAGTTGGAGACATTTTAAATATTTTAATGAGCTCTGAAAGATTTCCGAAGGGGAAACTTAATTTCCAGCCAAGATAGATTTTTTTTTGAAGTAATTTAACTTTAGATACACGACCGCGCCACCTGAGAAATGGATGTAAGTTGATCCTGTGACTCCATATGGTAGTTAGTAGCCGATGACGAACAATCCAATTTGATGTATGCATGCATATATTAGTCATTACCCATTATTAGCTGGTGCATGGCCTCAGGGAAAGTTTGTGCTTTTGATAGTGCATGTTATCCATTGACCTTGACCGGAATGGGGAACTACTGTCAGTAAGTTCAGTGAAAGGTCTAATGGTGCTACGGCCTTTGGCACCCCATTTATCCCTCCATTACGAGTGCTTTGTCTACTCGACCTGCACACTTGAACCCATTTTTTGCTTTCTTATCTCAACTTCCTAACATTTAAGTAACAAGAAAAAACAAAGTAACATGGACTGACTCGACGACTACTTTAGCATTTTCAAAAAGTTCAAAGGTTTCGTTAAATTAAGGATTAAAGATGAGTGATTTTAGCAGTGCAATCAAGCTCTTTGGATGTAACCTTTACAGACGTAGTAAAACGATTTGTGCAAGTTGCTGAGAAGGAATATTATAATAAACGGAGAAAAGAAGTCCCAATTTGGTCTCAGCAGAGTTCTGTTTTAATTGATGACTTCTTCAGGAATTCGATCATCCAGGAGTAGCCGTTCAACGGCATATCAATTGGCCTTCCATGTCTCATAAAGGATGCTTGGAAGCTGTAGCTGCTACTCCCACTAAAACTTGAGGAGTTTCTTTGAATTCCATATACAACCAAGACAGACGTGGATGGCATTAATTGGGGGCAATGGCTTTAATGTGGACAGTGGAACTTTCTAACCTGAGATCGTGGTTTAAAAGTAAATCTTTTTATCTCGAAAGGAATTCCCAAGAGGAAAATGAAAGTGTTTAGAATAGAGAAAGCTTATAAAAAGAAAAGGCAAGATTGACTAGGCCCTAGATGTGGACAAATCTTTAGTGGCTTACTTTGTATCCTCCTCCTGGTGGATTATCCATTTAGTGCAACAAAATATTTTATGAAAGAATGCGTGCCAAGCATAAGGATGCCACGCCCCTGGAATTCATTAATGTTGATGTTGAACACAACACTCATCCACTTGTAGAGACACATCTCCATGGCTGACTGGCTGCCATTTCCATCCAATTCTCTTCTTCTTCTTCTTCCACACATCTAGTATTTTAATCATTTTGTTTGGTCAGCTTCGCCCGGGATTCAAGGACATACCTACTGGCTATACCTATACATGTAATTATTATAATTGATTCTCATTCTAATCTTCACAGGCTCTTATCTACGTGTAATTATAATCATATTGTCCCAAACGCCACCTAAGTTAAATGTCATGAAGAGGTCACAATCAACTTTTGGTTTTGGGTATTCGGCATCCCCAGATACCAACTTCTTTGGACCATTTATGTACACTAATGCATCTCACTTCCTGATTTTTCTTTTCCTTTGTCCTTTCGTAAAACATAAACATAAAATAACAAATGAAAAAAGCAAATTCCTACTAAGCAATATTTCTTTATCAAATTACCTCGTTGCCATTTGAGCGGTCAGTCAAATTATTAAAAGCAAACCGGTCTCATTTTCGTGTCACTTTCTGTTGCTTTTTAAAAGTCTCCTTTCCCCTCTGTTATTTCCTTTTTGTTTTGCTTGACTATGGGGAAAAAAAATTATTCAAAGAAATAATGGTGATTATAATTTTTCTACGTATATGGAGTAGAAAGTCAGATGAAAGGTCCGAAATTGGGGCGTGAAATCTTCTTATTGATCAGCCGTGGAATAAATCTCCACGTGCATGACTTCTGCAACTCTCGGTCTCAGTTCAGGAATGAAGACCCTTGTTTCATTGGACTCTGTGGTTGCCTGCTGTGGTTGCCTGCCGTTTTGACTGGCTGTGCCAACAGGAACATGCATTTTAATTCCTCTAGAGTCCAAAAAAAATATCAAGTCTAAACTAACAACAATAAGGGCATAAATTAACTTTTATGACCTTTTTTTTTGCCGACGGACCACTAAAGACCATTTTTCTTGTTTATGACAGATTCAATAAGTGAATCAAAGGAAAGATAATGTTTCTAAAATTGAATTAAAAATTCCATTTATTTTGAATTTTAAAATTAAAAATAAATAAATTTTATTTTTAATAATTAACAAATAAATATTACTTACTAATATTTACTTAATTTATTTATAAAATTAGTTCATATCTACATTTTTTATTTTAAAAATGATTAAAATGAGGATGAGTCTTAGATCAATCGATAAAATTGTTTTTTTGTGACCATATTCAAGTCATGAAAATAGCCTTTTTGTAAAAATATAAAAGAATGGTTGCATATATTATGATCCTTTCCAAACTTCACAATACTAAAGCGAAAAATCTTATACATTTGGTAGTCTTGTACACTGGATATGAAAAAACGAAAGTAAAATCAACCAACCCTAAAGAGTAAGTCTGGTTAAAATTCTTCGTTTTGCTTTCTAATTTTATTTTGATTTTTAAGTTTTTTAATACTATATTAAAAAATAAAAGTAGATTGGTTAAAATAATACTATTGTCATATTTTTCTTGTTAATAAAAGTACATATTAAATTCGTACTAATATTTAATTTTTACTTATTATACTATATATTAACAAATGTGTAATCGAATGATTATGACATGATCCAATATACACTTATTAGCAATAAATAACTACATAAACATAAAAGTATAAAATTTGTATTTAAATAATTAAAAAAAGTTAATAAAACTACATATTTATTAAAATTTAAATAAAATACGTAATAGCTTAAAAATATATTTATTATTTAAAGATAAATGTTTAATTTTATAAATATTGATAATAAAAATTTCCAAATAATTTTAAAGACATTTTAAATTGTTTAAATATTTTGAATTTTCAAAGTAAATTCATTATTATCAAAATGGTTTTTATTTTAAAAATAAATTATAGTATTGATAATGAATAATTAACTTATAATATTCATAACTTTTTATTAATTAACAATATTTAATAAATTATTTTAATTTAAAATGGAAATAAATATAAAAATAAACAAACATACAGTAGATTCCAAAAATGAAAAACATAAAATAAAAAAGCAATGCTTCTTAAAATTCTTTTTATTTTTTAAAATTCGGTTAGTTAAAATAACACGATAAGTTATGATGACCTTTTTTTTAATTACAAAAGGAAACTACTACACTATATTAACGCTCTGGGGTACAATGTGCCTTGTGCGTCGTGACGGAGAAGCTCCTGAACTCTAAAAGGGGGCTCTTGGATGAAATATAGGCCCGGGCTGTCCAACCCAGCGAGGCGAGCGAGCCTGTCTGCGCACTGGTTGCGTTCCCTGACCACATACTGCAGCTGAACCGTCCACTCCTGGCGCAACAGTTGTTGGATACCTGTAACCAAAACAGAAACCTCAGTCAATACCACGCAGGGATCAAAAAGTATGTTAATCACCTCAAGGGAGTCGACTTCCATCTCGACTCGGCGATAGCCCAGGTCCTAGGCCAGAGTGAGACCCGAGTGCGCCCCCCATAACTCCGCAGTTAAAGGCGATCCCCTACCGAGGTTTTGCTGGAATCGGCCTCGCCACTCCCCAGTGCCATCCCGAATTAGACCCCCAGAGGAAATCATGGAAGACGCGGGGTTCATAGCGCCATCTAAATTGACTTTCCCTTCCGCAGGCTTCCGCCACCCCACGAAGGTACCCACCGGTAATCCCTGAGCGGGAAAAACACACTTCTCCATCATCCGAGCTCGGCAATCCACCTCACGTAATCCAGGATAAGACGGTGACCCTCATCTGGCCAAACAAAGGTCGACTTGAATATACTACTATTCTGCCATTTCCAGAAGAACTAGCAAGCGACCCCAAAGACTGTGGCCCAAGCTTCTTAATGAACCGAATCTTGCTTGGTGAGGTTACTCAACAGCTAAATGTCCACCTCCTGCTGGAAAAAGGTCCTATTGACCACCACCTAAGGAAAATGACGCCAGAGAGCGCGAACCCTAGGGCAGTCCCTGACGACATGAGTAATGGTCTCTTCCTGCCCACAGGATGGGCACTGATTGTCGAAAGCAATATGCCGAGTCACGCGCTGTTGATTCTTCAGGAGGCAACATTTAGCTACAAGCCAAAGGAAAGATCGAATGCGCTAAGGGCCTGCCCATTTCCAGATGATCGCCCACAAGCTGCGCCTGTTGTCGGAGGGGTGGTCCTCAATTACCTCATAGGCAGAAGCCACAGTGAAGACACCATGGGGGTAGGGCCCCATATCAGGCTATCCTCCCCCCGACTCCCGTCCATAGGGCCTAAGGACACAATGGCCAAGCAAACCGTGGCTAGAAGGTACGGTTGGAACTCGGGCCAAAGCCACCCATCGGCGTCCGTATGGAGATCCGCGACGGTAGCAAACCGAAGGTTATCCGGGATCGGAGAGGAAGCCACTTGAATGAGAGGGCCCCAACCATCTAGCCAGTTATCTAACCAAAACAGCACTCGCTTCCCGTTCCCCAAAGTCCATTTGATCCCTTTACAAACCTATTGCCAAGGCGTTGAAATCCCTTTCCAAACGGACAACGCCCCTGACCTGAAAAGCGTGAGAGGAAGTGGGTGGTATCTAAGCGATATTTAGCCTGAAGGATCTGAACCCAAAAAGCCGTAGGGTTGGTGAGCAGACCCCAACCCAATTTCGCCAAAAGCACGTCATTCGCAGCCTGAATGTGCTTGATGACTAGTCCCCCCGCCGATTTAGGCTGACACACTGACTCCCAATTGACCAGGTGCATCTTTCGGTGAGCTCTTGATGAACCCCAAATAAAGTTACGCATGAGTTTTTTCAGCTCGTCGCACAAGCGGCGCGGCAGCCTAACCGTTTGCATGGTGTACATGGGCAATGCCGACAGGACTGCCTGGGTTAAAGTAATCCTGCCCGCCAATGACAACAGCCTGGCTCGCCACCCTGTAAGTTTATGTTGGGCATTGTCCAGGATATACTAATAGGTGTGCCGGGACGTTCGCTCATGAAGCAAAGGAACGCCCAAGTACCAGCCAAGGTTAGACGTGCGCGCCACCTGAAGGCTGAGGCTAAGGCGCCACGCAGTCGCCCAAGAAACGTTCTGAGAGAAAAATATGCAGGTTTTGGCTTTGTTCACGTTCTACCCAGAAGCATTGCAGAAAGTGTCCAACGTTCGAGCTATAAGCTGAATCTGACTGTCCTCAGCTTTCGCGAAAAGCACCAGGTCATCGGCAAAGAATAAGTGAGATATAGGAGGGCCCGTGCGGCCCAACTTAGTCAGTTTCCAAGCCCCTCGGTCCACCTCCACCGAAATGAGGTGACTCAATCTCTCCATACAGAGAACAAAAAGATAAGGCGATAGGGGGTCCCCTTGCTGGATACCACGCGAAGGTCGAAACGACTCCAAAGCCGAACCTTGCCAGACTACTCAAAGAGAAGTAGTGGTGACACAATTCATAATGGCCTAAATTAAATTCACCGGAAGGCCAATATCCTCCAGAGTCGCCTGAATAAACTACACCTAAAGTGATCATACGCTTTCTCCATGTCCACTTTGATGGCCAGGTAGCCGGTTTTACCCGACTTCTTCCGCATAAAATGGATCACTTCCTGGGCTATAATAATATTATCCGTAATATGTCTGGCAGGAATAAAACTGCATTGGGTCGCTGCTGTTAAATGGTGCATGTGGACTTTTAGGCGATGCACAATAACTTTAGAAACGATCTTATACAACACATTACACAGGCTAATCGGCTGGAAGTGGGAGACCTGAGACGGAGAAGGGGTTTTCGGGATAAGAACCAGAAGCGTGCTATTAAGGGCCTGGTTCCAACATTCCCGATGGAAAGTGCGCTGAATGAAATCCACTACCGCGGGCCCAACCGTTCCCCATTGATTCTGGTAGAAGAGAGCATTAAAGCCATCAACTCCGGGGGCTTTGTTGGTATTTATCGCAAAGATAGCACTCGAGACCTCGGTCTCCCGAATAAGGAGGCTAAGTGCCAGAACTTGGGCCTCAGAAAGCAGCGGGAACGCACCGGTGATGGAGAACAGCGCGGAAGGCCTGTCATCTAGGTTATAGAGTTGAAAGAAATAGTCATTTACAGGAGCACATAGCTGGGTCGGCTCAGAGACACTATGGCCATCAACATCAATGAGCTTCTCGATATGCAGCTTCCGACGTTTGGAAAGGGTGAGCGTGTGGTAATACTTGGTGTTGCGGTCACCTTTGGAAAGCCAATCGCATCTGGCTTGTTGGTGCCAAAACAGTTCCTCCTCACACAGGACCTGTAATAACTCGTTGCTGAGCTTGTTCTCCAACTTTAGTAACGAGTCCGAAGCACCTGCCGACAGGGCTCTCTGAATCCCTTCCAATCGGGCCACAAGCTTCTTCTTCTGGTAGCAGATGTTGAACACGTGACGGTTCCAACGCTAGAGGTATCCCGGAAGTTGGGTTAAGGAAGGACTTAGGCACCTCCCCTCCCCGCCGGGTGCCAGGACTCAGCGACAACGTCCTGAAATCCTAAATGGGTTAACCAAGCTTTCTGGAAACGAAAAGGCGGCTCGCCCTGAGATCTCAGCATAGTTGGGAATAAATGGAGAAGCACAGGCCTATGGTCGGAGCCAAGGAAAGGAAGATGTTGATTGACTGTATGCGGGAACTGCTAGACCCATGCAGACGAGCCAAACACCCTATCGAGGCGAGCCTGGACCTGCCCCCTCCGCCAAGTAAACATTTTTTCTTGACCGTAGGAAAACACTGATTGACCGTATGATGACTTTTTCTTATCTCTTATACCATTGGTAGTACGACTGAACTAAATGTATGCTTAGCGATTATTATATAAACATTTTTATAAGTTGAAATCTTTCTTAAATTTTAATAGAATAAAATTGGACAATATTTTAGGATATTAAACCATGAATAGACCACGAATAGATCCATTTTTTTAATATTTCCCTCAATATATATGTATATATGGATTTATAATATATCTTGCGTTAAGCAAGTTTTATATATAATAAAACTCTCAATATTACAAGTATACAGATCATATCTTGTAATATTCTTCTCGAGGATTATAAACACCTAAACAAATTGAATGTAACTTTATTTAAGTTATTAGGAAATTGATTTAAATTAAAATAAATAACAGAAATTAAAATAGATAAATAATCAAAATAATTAAGCAATTAAACAAGTGAGCTACCAATAAGATTAGGATTTGATAAAAATTTAATATTTAGGAACTAATCTATTCTTATTTTGTTTCTCTTAATTTTGTTGATTTAATTATGTTTGATCCAAGATTTCTTAAGATTTTGATTACTCTCTCTCATTATCTAATAAATCAACCCTACTTGAATTCCATATTTATAGATTTGTAATATCTCAATTCACAAAACTACTCCTAACTTATTCAAATAGATTTGAAGTAATCCGATAGATAATTAATGTCATAACTAAGATCTCTCTTCGATTAATCATTAATTTGACAATTGTGGGTCTATTAAGTTGTCAAGTCTCGTTGTACACCTTTATATTAATTACTTTGATTCACACTCCCAATTTATTTTCAATTATATGCATGACAATTATCACAAATATTCAAAGATAAACTAAAATCAACAATAATTAAAGTTCACAAAGTAATTTCAGAATATTTCCTAATCTGGATTTAGAAATCCATATACATGCTATACATTATAGAAATCCAATTACACATCAAGAACTATAAAGAAAATAAAAGGGAAAAGAATAAAAACTGGTTAATGCCTTGATCTAGAATGTTGGAATTTCTTGAAGCTCTTCTTGGATCTTTCCACTTGGATTTGCGTTGATGTACGGCTACTGCCTTTTTCACGTCCTTCTTGTTCTTAAATAGTTTTTAAGGCTTTTAGGGTTCTTTCTAGAGTTTCTCCACTTAATTTGGTTCCAAAAATAGCCATAGAACATAAAAAGTACAAAAAAAACTCGCATGTTGGAAAAACTAAAATTTGTTGGAATTTGCTCTTTGTCATGTCTAATACGATCGTAGCCTGCATTATTTCATGCTTCCAATACTTCTATTTTCTTCAATTTCATGTTTTCCTTCACTCACAAACATATCAAACACCTCTTGAAACTTAAAATTAAGATCATATTCTTACTTTAAATCAATCAAACAATTGAAAAATATACAAACATTAATAAGAACACTAGTCTAAGTCCTAAACACTTAATTATCATATAAAAAATACTTAAAACACACTTAAACACTTAGAAAAAATATACTATAATGTACTCCTATCATCTTGTACCTTTCTAAAGGAATGACGATTGTTTATTATTTTAATAATAAACAAAATCTATTATGTGTATTTTTATATTGATGCCCAAATGACATATAAGATGGGGGTGAATTTTTACTTTTTTCATATTGGTGATGTTGTCGCCTGCAACCAAATATAAAAGAAATCATTTCCGTTAAAACAAATTAATGTAGTAGCAGTAAGCAAATATCGTTCCCACGAGGAATCTTTAACGGTAAAGGTTAGCTAGTTCGGACAAAAATAAAAAGGGGTGTTTTGGTCACGACAATAATAATGAAAATTAAAGAAAATTGCAAATTGAAATAATTAAGTCGACAAGAAAATTAATTAAGCATAATTAAATTGAAATCAAAAGAAAT
>JAOSBP010000204.1:9806138-9823442 GCA_027563825.1 Erythroxylum mucronatum
TTATTATTAAGATTTTTAAAAGCATGGTTGATGTAAACAGTAAACTAGTAAAGTATACAGTACAACTGTATAATATACCAATATGAACTATTTTGCAATTTTTAAAAATTTTAGGGACTATTTCATAAATTTAAAAAATTTCCTGAAACGGTACCCGGTACCGGTATAGTTCCTTCCACAGCTCAATTCGATACCGAACCCGGTACGGTATTTATAACATTGAGTTTAAGAGTATTTTTTTCATTGAATCAATAATTATTAAATAATAAACACTTTAATAATTAACAAGGTTTATAATTTTCTACATAGATTTAGTACTATTTATTACGGTTAAGGTCTAATATCAATTTTTATTGTTGTTTTCTTCATTGTTAAAATATTTTTTGTCATATAATAATGAATTCATTTTTTCCATTAATTGAAGGTAAATTTTTTTGGGTGTAAACTAATGCTTTCTAAAATCATTTACAAAATCTTTATTTTTGTTGTTTAAATAATTTTTGAAATCTTAAGTTTAATGGAGGTAAAACAATGTTTACGTTCTTCATCATTTAAATAAAATAAAATAAATTATAATTGGTCCAGTTATAGAAATATTAATATCTTTTTCGTCTATTAAAATTAAAATTTCAATAAATATAAGAGTAAAAATGTGTAATTTATGTTTTGTTTAAGTAAAATAGGCTGAATTTGGAATCTATTTAGGATAATAAGTTTGATAAAATTACTCAAACTGTGTGTTTCAAAAGCTTAAAATTATAAAGTTGAATATTAAATATTAATTGCTTCTGAAGTAGGTGTTATTTACAAATAGTTGTTAATTAACATACATAAGGCAAGAAGGCTTTGAAGAAATATTAAGAAATCACAGATGAGATGTTAGATTCAAATAGATTTACAAAGAAAGAAGAGGGTTCGGATTATACGAAAGAATGTTAGCACAGTGGTCCAATCAACGTGGACAGGCGAGGCAAGTGGCAGAGGGAGGTATCTGTATCTCCAAGGCTTTAGGAATTAGGAGGGTAGAGAAAAGCTTGTGAAGACACGGGCATAACTCGTGGCATCCAACGGTCGCCACACCTTTGAGACCTCCATTTCATGTGCTGCCTTCATGCCCTGCCGTCTTCATCAAGTCTGTTTTCATTAATCTACCTTATTTTTCAGTTTTTGACTTTGGGCAATGAAATTGGAGTTTTTCCAATGCTATGATAATAATCTAAAGAAGATTGTTAGTCCAATAATATTAACGGATAAATGAAGATTATATTATATTAATTAGTTTTTGAATTATTAACAAAAGTTTTATTCTAAAAATTAAGCCGACGTGGTACTGACGCTTGGGTCAACGGTGCTAAGAGTTGCCTTGTCAATTCCTAATATTAAAAGACAAATACTAATTCATACAACGTCTACCTCTAATGTCAGACTCAAGTCTAGTTCCGTTCTAATTAGGATAGTATTTGCACAAGAATGAGGTACTTCCGAATATACCCATATGATTACGTGACGGAGTGGCCTATTTTTCATGTGCCAATATGTATATATTTATTTATGTATTTCCTATTTCCATTTCCTTTCCCCGTATGTAAGAGTAAGGGCAAAAATGTAACATTAAGTTGGATAGATACTCGATCACCAGTCGACACGTAAAACGCTATATTGAAACCACTCTCACTTCATTTTTGGGTGTCTCTCCTCTAACCATATACATAAGCAGTGTATAGTGAACCTTTTAGCTATCGTGTTTTGTCTTCTTGCCTCGTCTCTTCGTCTCCTTATAAAAAACGTATTTAGAATTTAGAAAAGATTTTATATATATATAAGAAAACCATGTCTATACAGGGAACAATTTCTAGAAGCTGAACGTAGGGGGGAAAAAAAAGAAAAAAGGAAAGAGAAAAAAGAATATATATAATCCAGAAAAGCCGTGCTAATGGATTTGGAAATCTAACCAACTCAGAGCACAGGAGCAATCTCTCTGAAGGCCTCGGGAATTACTGAGATCTCTCCGGTAATGGCGGCCCCATTTTCGGGTCTAGACGGCGGCGGTGCTGGAGGCGTGGCGGTGATGGCCGGTCCCGTGAAACCAATTGATCCTTCTACGCCGACAAAGAACTGCGTCAAGAATTCGGCGCTCAAATCGCCAATCCTAATATTCCTCTTCTTTCACAAGGCTATTAGGTCCGAGCTCGACGGCCTCCACCGCGCCGCCATGGCCTACGTCACTAGCGGCGGCGATTTTCGGCCTTTGTTGGATAGGTATCAGTTTTTCCGCGCCATTTATAAGCACCACTGCAATGCTGAGGACGAGGTTGGTTCCTGCTTCAGATAGAGATTCCTTCCTCTTCAGAGCTCTCTCTTATTGCTTCTAATGTTCTTTGATTTCTTTATTATATGTGAAATAGTTAAGAACTATAGTTATCTTCTTTCATTTCTATTTTAATTATGCTTTCGCATTCATGAAAATTATTCAATTTCCTCAGTTGGATTGTTTCAGTAGAGGTTATTTTTAGTAATTGTAAATGTTTGCCCTGTACCTGATGCCATCTGATTTTTTCCGATTGACATGACAGTATCTAGTGATAGACAAAACTTTATCAAAAACCACTTGGCTAGAATCTGAATCTCATAAAGCATTTTGAGATGTGGACTTCTAATTAGCTACAATTAAGGGACTGATAAATCGTTAGCTGCAAATATTGCTGGCTACAAATTGCTTAATCTTTTGGAATATAGTTTTATTCTATTTAACAGTGCGTGTTTTTGGCGTTGGTTTTTGGACTAGTTGATTCCAATTGCATACCTTACATTAGTCTTCTCACCCTTCTTCAGAAATTTACTCTTCTTTTCTTAATTTACATGCTGTCGACATGATCTGTTGATAGTGACAAGCAACAATTTAGATACTTTAAAATATATCCATGAGGATTTTGTATGCCGAGATAAAGGTTAAGCAAGCAGAATAACATGATAAGTGAAGTTTACAGTCCCATATCTAGTGATGGAAGATGATGTCTCTGCTTCCTTTTGAAGGTTTTGGTCTTGCTAAATAATGGAATGTTTTCATTGTTTCTTCTTTTGATTTGTAGGTTATCTTTCCAGCTCTTGATATACGTGTAAAGAATGTGGCACGAACTTACTCCCTTGAACATGAGGGGGAAAGTGTTCTTATTGATCAGTTATTTGAGTTGCTCAATTCTAACATGCAAAATGAAGAAAGCTATCGCAGGGAATTAGCGTCTCGCACTGGAGCCCTTCAAACATCTCTTAGCCAGCATATGCACAAGGAAGAAGAGCAGGTATTTGCTAGTTCCACAAATGGCATTTCTCTTATGTATGTTTAAATGACATAAATTAATATTATCCTTGTCTTTGTACCTTTTAAGTTTCATTTGAAGTCCTACAGGTAATCTTCACATCATTTCCTTTGGCACCTTAGAAGTTTATAGGTTTTTCACTAAAGAATTTAGGAGTGTTGACTCTAGCATCATATCTGCAACAAGTTGTCGCCACTTAGATTGAAGTAGAATGTTAATGATATGTCTTTTAGTTTGCTATCTAGTGTATGATACTTGCATGGAATGTTGTTGAATGCTTACAACATAGTTGCTGAGTGCTGCAGGTATTCCCTTTGCTTATAGAAAAGTTTTCATTTGAAGAGCAAGCATCGTTGGTGTGGCAGTTTTTGTGCAGCATTCCTGTTAACATGATGGCAGAGTTCCTTCCTTGGCTTTCTTCCTCTATTTCATCTGATGAAGATCAAGATATGCGCAAGTGCTTGTGCAAAATTATCCCAGAAGAAAAACTTCTTCAGCAGGTGAGGGTCCTTTTGGAGAGGTTCGGTTTCTGAATGTTCATTCATCGTTAAGGAGGTGAAGGGGCGAAATTAAATGATTCTGTTGTTGCAGGTAATATTCACTTGGATGGAAGGGACCAAATTGTCAGATTTGTGTAAGGGTTGTGGTGATGATTCTAAGGCTCATTATCGAGAAATTGGGACATCATCCTTTGTTTGTCAAAGCAGTAAGGCGACTTGTGCATGTGACTCTTTGTGCAACTCATCAAAGGCAGTCAAAAGGAAATTTATGGAGTTAAGCTGTGATGACACTAATTCCACCTTGTCGCATCCTATAGATGAAATTTTACTTTGGCATAATGCAATAAAAAGAGAGTTGAGAGATATAGCTGAAGCAGCTAGGAAGATACAGCATTCTGGAGATGTTTCTGATCTTTCTGCACTGAACAGGCGGCTACAATTCATTGCTGAAGTTTGCATTTTTCACAGGTAGGTTTATCGCCAATTCTGTTTTCAAGTGAAGTTGACTTCCTCAAATTATAGACATCTCCTTTATGATGACCCTAGGTTCATTAAGTGGTCCGTTTGGTGAGATATTGGAGCTCCTTACTCCTTTCAACTTTGTGCTTCACAGAATTACCAAAAACATACTTTATTGTTTATTAGGCTATATCTTGTGAAATGAATGGTGGTTTGTCTCTTTGACTGCAGTATTGCTGAGGACAAAGTTATATTCCCTGCTGTAGATGCAGAGATCTCTTTTGTACAGGAGCATGTGGAAGAAGAAAGTCAATTTGACAAGCTTAGGTGCCTCATCGAAAGCGTTCAAAGTGCTGGAGCCAATGTATCTGTCACTGAGTTTTACACAAACTTGTGCTTGCAAGCAGATCAGATCATGGATACTATCCAGAAGCACTTTCAAAACGAAGAAGTTCAGGTTAACATGCTAATTCTTCTTTATTGCATAAAACTTGTCATTCTCATAGGTCTGTTTTTCCATTTCCTACTTCATACATATTTTAGATGGGGTTCGTTTATGCTTTCAGTCTTCATGATCCTGTGCTGACTATGTGCCGTAGGTTCTCCCCCTTGCTCGAACTTATTTTAGTACCAAAAGACAGCGAGAACTTCTTTATGAAAGCTTATGTGTGATGCCCCTGAAGTTGATCGAGTGTGTGTTGCCCTGGTTGGTAGGATCACTTAATGATGAGCAAGCAATGGCTTTTCTTCAAAACATTTGCATGGCAGGTTTGTTGTTAATCTTTAACTGTATTTCTCACTAGTATTTTATTGAGAAAGTTGTCCGTTCTGTGCTATTTCTATTACCAGTTTCCACAGTTCCTAACTTGAGTTCTAATCTGATGCAGCTCCTGCATCAGACACAGCATTAGTTACACTTTTTTCTGGGTGGGTATGCAAAGGTCGTTCCAGGAATGTTTGTTTATCTTCAAATGCCATTGGTTGTTGTCCAGCAAGAGTTCTATCTGAAAATGAGGGAGATAGTGGACAACTTTCCAAAGTATGCAGTGTTACATCATCTACTGATGATAAACTGTCCACTGAAGCAGATGACTGTAGAAGACCGCTTAAGCGTGGAAACATATTATCTCAGGAAGAAAGTCATACCTGCTGCTCTACAGGGAATGGAAACCCAGAAAAACTCTCTTGTAGCAATCAGTCTTGCTGTGTTCCAGGGTTAGGAGTGAACAGCAGTAATTTAGGAATGAGCTCTCTTGCTGCAGCAAAATCACTACGCTCCTCTATTAGTCCTGCTCCCTCTCTGAACTCCAGTCTTTTTAACTGGGAGATGGATTCTAGTCCAGCTGATGTTGGTTATGCATCCCGTCCTATAGACAACATTTTCAAATTTCATAAGGCCATCCGCAAAGATGTGGAATATCTAGACATAGAATCTGGAAAACTAACTGATTGCAGTGAAACTTTGCTTAGGCAGTTTACTGGTAGATTTCGTCTGTTGTGGGGTTTATATAGGGCTCATAGTAATGCGGAAGATGATATAGTTTTCCCTGCCCTAGAATCTAAAGAGACACTTCATAATGTTAGCCATTCTTACACCCTGGACCACCTACAGGAGGAAAAATTATTTGAATATATATCATCTGCACTTTCTGATCTTACGCATCTTCATGAATGCTTGAAGAGTACGGATGTCCCTGATGCTTTATCAAATAATCACACAGACCTGTCTCATCCCGAAGATGCTGTTACGCAGTATAATCAGCTTGCAACAACACTTCAGAGCATGTGCAAATCATTGAGAGTAACCCTGGATCAACATGTTTACCGAGAAGAACTGGAGTTGTGGCCATTATTTGATAGGCATTTTTCTGTAGAGGAACAGGATAAAATTGTTGGCCGAATAATTGGTACTACTGGTGCAGAGGTGCTTCAGTCAATGCTTCCTTGGGTGACATCTGTTCTTACACAGGAGGAACAAAATAGGATGATGGATACATGGAAACAGGCTACGAAAAACACAATGTTCAGTGAGTGGCTTAATGAATGGTGGGAAGGAACTTCTGCTGCAAGTCCACATGCAACAACATCAGAGAGTTGTATATCTCTAGGTCTTTGTCCTATCTTTATTTGCTGTTACCTATTGATTCTATCACATTATTAATTAGAGGTTCATATCACGGAATGATTATTGGGATGTTTGTTGATCCTTCTTGTTTAGGTACTGATCTATATGAGAGCCTGGATACCAGTGATCAGACATTTAAGCCCGGGTGGAAAGATATTTTTCGGATGAATCAAAATGAGCTTGAAGCAGAGATAAGAAAAGTTTCTCGTGATTCAACTCTTGATCCAAGAAGAAAAGCCTACCTTATTCAAAATCTTATGACCAGGTTTGTTTTATTGCTGTACACGCTGTGCAGTTTCTGACTATAGCTTTCTGTTTCTCTGATGAATATATTGGTTATGTTAGTCGCTGGATAGCTGCCCAGCAGAAGTCTCCTCAAACACAACTTGGTGAGAATTCAAATAGTGAAGACTTACTTGGATGTTTCCCTTCATTCCGGGATCCAGAGAAAAAAGTATTTGGATGTGAGCATTATAAAAGAAATTGCAAACTTCGCGCTGCTTGCTGTGGAAAATTATTTACTTGCCGGTTCTGTCATGATAAAGTCAGCGACCATTCTATGGACCGGTAATGTTTTTCTATTGATGAAGTTCTTGTTTTAATTTTAAACTGGTGAAGTTGATGATGCTGATTAGTAATTAATTCTACATGCAGGAAAGCTACATCTGAAATTATGTGTATGCGCTGCCTGAAAATCCAGCCTGTTGGACCAGTATGCTCGACACCTTCTTGTGGCGGGTTCTCTATGGCAAATTACTATTGTAACATCTGCAGGTTCTTCGATGATGAAAGGTTACAAGCTTTCACTGAGCTCTTTTTTCTTTTGATGCTACCTTGATCGGTGTCCATTCTTTTTAATGTGTTATGTTCATGTTCCATGATCCTCTGAACTACAGTTGTAAGCTTAAGATGCTGTGATAAACTAGAATGGAACAGTTACTCTGTAATGAATAGATCCAGTAACCTTTAATTATGATTTCTATGTTTACACTTGCATTATATTGCTCGTCAATTGTATTCCTTACGTCTCTTGCTATAATTTCAGAACTGTTTATCACTGCCCTTTCTGCAATTTATGCCGGCTTGGGAAGGGTCTTGGCATTGACTTCTTTCATTGCATGAAGTGTAATTGTTGCCTTGCAATGAAGCTAGTCGACCACAAATGTCGAGAAAAAGGCCTTGAAACAAATTGCCCCATCTGTTGTGATTTCTTATTTACCTCAAGTGCAAGTGTCAGAGCTCTCCCTTGTGGCCATTTCATGCATTCAAGTTGCTTTCAGGTGTATCCTTTACTGGGCTTTTACTTAGTTGGAACAATTCAAATGAAATCTGATAGGGCACTAACCCTTATTTCACCTTTCATTGTGTCAGGCATACACTTGCAGCCATTACACCTGCCCAATTTGTAGCAAATCGTTGGGAGATATGTCGGTAAGATCAATATGAACTGGCTTTTTAAATTTTCATGTGTGCTATTATGATTGATGTTCATGGCGATGATATTGTGATGTGGTTGAGGCCTTTAAGACCGGCATGGCTATGAAATATTTCACACTTTTTTCCTTTAATGAAAGTCGTTTTAACAGCATCACATATTCGATAGTATTTGCTAATTGAATTTTGTTTTTAATTTGAAAAGTGATTCGACCGTTTCCCTCTGAATGGTGGTACAGTATCAAGCATACCTGTATTTCTAAACAGCTTGATTACTGAAATCCAAGGGTATTGAGCTGCTGAGAGCAATGTAAAGTTTGTAAGAACCTGAATAGTTGCATTTAGATAAGTTTATTGATGGATGAAGGGGAAGAATGGACCAGTTAAGAAAAAGAAATTGAAAATTAGCCATCAGTTTTAAGTAGAAGAGCGTAATTAGCAGAATGGGAATGGAAGACCATGAGCTAACCAATGAATTAAAGTTCACTTTTGATGAGTTGGTTAGTCCTGAAACATGAGGTGTTGCCAACGTGATTAAGAAACACGTGTATATGCAGCTGAACTTTCTCTGTTAATTTTGGTGGTAATCATCTCATGTGCTGAGAGTCAAACCAAGAAACTTATTGCTGGGCCTTCTCACCCTTCTGCCTTTTCTGCTCAGGTTTACTTTGGCATGCTCGATGCTCTGTTGGCTTCTGAAGAGCTTCCAGAAGAATACAGGGACCGTTGTCAGGTAACCCATCCAAAATTGTTTAGGTATATTGGTCTTGTAAAAATTGAAACTAATTGTGGTTGTCTTGTCCAGGATATATTATGCAATGACTGTGACAAGAAGGGAACGGCACCCTTCCACTGGCTTTATCACAAATGTAGCTTTTGCGGGTCCTACAATACAAGGGTTATTAAGGTTGACACAACGAATTCAACTTGCTCAACTTCGAACTCGTAATATCGACTTGTATATACTTCCCTGCTTCTGCGGTTTGTAAATCAATCCCACTGTAACAAAATTTTTGCACGCCCTGCATCTTTGCTTCTTGTCTGAGGCTCCTGGGTTCATAGTACCTTCCAGTTCCAGGATTTTTGGTTCTTGTTATTTGAATATCTTGGAAGAAATGTACAGAATTAGAAGTTTTATCCAGTTAATCATTGATGAGTAGCCGCCGCTGGAAATCATCATTTACCAACTTCACGGAAAAATGTTGTTCAGAGGGGCATGTGACGGGACGGGACGAACGGGTAGGTGTACTTGGAGGGTCTAGTTAAAAGTACTGTTAATGACACTGAATATTGTGGTTAAAATTTATAATTTCATAACGATCTAAAAATTCTAAAATAATTATGGATTAGAATTTAGGAAATTTTAAATCTTATCTAATTTTATAATGCTAATCAAAATTAATAAAATTAAAATTTCAATTTTCAGAAATATTTTAACCCGTGGGTTATAAACTTATGATAACAAGATGCATTAAATTATTAAATTAAATAATTAAAAAAAATTTAGTTAAGCCTGCAGCCGAACATCGTAGTCGTCGTAGTCTTCTCCTCTTCCGTTGGAAGTGGAGCCGACCTGCAGTGTGTCCTGAATGTGAATAAAAATAAAAACTAGACAAGAATTATGACATTGAATAGTTGGGTTCGAGTCGAAAAGAAGCTCTGATATTTTTGTAGATATGGATGTTACCTTTTATCATACCGTTATCTTAAAAAGATTGTGACATTAACCTCAAAGTGCAAGGGCGTTGGAAAGGGAATCTTTTTTTTTTTAGCTTAAGTGAGGTCGCAGGTTCGAATTGCTTTTATATATACAGCTGTTTAATACTTATAAACTTATAGTTAGAACTTTGCCTCCCGCAAGGGATCTATCCGTTTAAGTGGGAATTAATCTAGATATGAATAACTTAAAAATGCCTTGCTGTAATTAGAACCTTCTTGGTACACCTCGCAAGAAAAAAAAAAAAGACTGACATTTGCATCTGTTTTCTTCACAGTATCAAACATAGATCCAAGTTCTCTAGAAACTCCGTCTGACCCTCCATAAACTGGAGTTTTTGCTCCTCCTCTTCGTCATCGTCACCATAGAGCAAACAACCCTTCGTCTTTTGGAAAGTTGATACATTATAGCTCCAGCACTATTAGAAGATGAAACAATCATTTGATCGAGAGAGAATTTAAGTGAAGCAGAACCCAACATTGCCTCCAAACCCCGCCTATAGCTTTGTTACTGGAAGCAGTAGATTTATCTGGTTGAAGATCTTTACTGATTTGCAAGGGGACATAAGATCTGTTGAGCTCTTAAAGCCAAAAGAATTTCTCGTTTACTGGTTTTTCATCAACAGTAGATCTCGACGCATAACAAAAATCTCACAGCAGAACCATATACACACTTCTACTTTTAACAGGACGTGACGTATATCCAGCTTCAAATTTTGAACTTCCAGATCTAGGGTGTGTGAGATTTCATTACTACTTTGATAGAGCTTAGTAGGCTTTTGAGATTTTATCAATGCATTAGTTGGTTCAATCAGATGATAGTTGTAGTATGCAAGCCATATATCAGGACTAAAATAGGCGTAGTTGGAATTTAGCCCTTAATCCCAGCGTAAAAATTTTGTTTTTCCGAAATTCTCTAAATATTTTTATTTTTTAATTTAATGATTTTACACACTTAATTATTTTTTGTAACAAACTAAATATTTTTATTAAAATTTATCCTTAAATTTAAGTTTTAATATTGAGTTAATTTAAGTAAAAAATATTGTATTTAACCTCACACGACATGACACGAGAACAGATCACCTGTTCTATAATTGTTGTGTCAGTAGTCAGTACTGTTCTATTGTATCTGGTCTATACATTTATACAGGACCTAAAAACTATACGGACCAGATGTAACGAATCAGCATTGGCGGGTGATTTCATTTGGGCATGACACTCCTGCGGGTCAACTGTTGTCGTCTTCAGCGAAAGATACGGATACCCCAAGTTAGGGAAGCGAAAGTCAAATTGGCTTTTTGATTCTCTCAATAACCTGGGCGAGGATAGGAGTCCAGGACACAACAATTACAATTCTATACTTAGTTAAATAGCTATGGTTGTGAAAGTTGGATCTTCTTCCATCCTTGTACCCTTCTCACTGATGTTCACAACCTTTCTGGCGACGGGTGAATCCCAGGACTCCCACTCTGACTACGATTTGTGTTCTCCGTTCAAGTGTGGTAACATCACCTTCTCCTTTCCTTTCTTCTCCTGGACATCCTCTCTTGCTGGCCCTTTACTCTGCGGCCTCCCTGGCTACCAGGTTATATGCGACAACTCGTCCGCCCTCCCCGCAGGCCTTATTTTCTCCGGCAGGCTATACCAAGTCAAGAATTTCTACCCACCAACTCCGTCAGACCCATCTACCACACTGGTCGTGGTGGACACCCAACTTCTCAGGGATCTTAGTGCTGGCTCATGTAACTATTTACGTAATTTTACAATTTCCACCACAGATTTTACATCTCCAAACCTACCTCTCGGACTGTATAACCTGACTTTGTTCATGTGTCCGACAAAGGCTGACTTTTCCTCTCTTGCTAGTAAGGTGGTCAGAAACTATTCATGTGATGATGGGAAGCAAATATATCTCTGGTTAAGCGGAAGTCAATTTGATCCGCCTGGAACTATTTCAACTCCAACTGGGTGTAACTTGATCATGGTTCCTGTGTCTAGTGCAGGAGATCGGTTCAGGTTCAATAATAGTTCCGTCGAACTTGTAGACGTGCTAAGTGATGGATTTCCATTGAGCTGGCCTGAATTTACAGAGTGTAGTAGCTGTGATGCGACTGGTGGACGATGTGGATACGATGCCAGCTTAAATAGGATTGTTTGCTTCTACAAGTAAGTTCCCTCCTGAGAATACCAATCTCGAAGAATAGTATGTGGTTTCTTTTTGTTCCACGCTATCGGGTAGCATCAGGCGATAAACTTATAATACTGGGGTACTTGCTACTTTTCAGTCTGACCAGCTTGTCTACCTCCGAAGTGGAATGGACATTTTTTGTTCGTTTGGCAATCAAAAGCCATCTCTTTTTCTTAAAAACAAGATTCTTACAGGTATCTAGTTCATTAAATGCCGTAAGTTCCTAGACTTGTCCCAGTCCCAGACCAAAACAAAAAAATAAAAATAAAAGTCATAAAAAATCCCCAGCTGATCAGCAAATTCTCAAAAAAATTATGAAAAGTCAAACGTTGCTTTCCCGAGTATATAATCAAATAGTTTTATCAATCATAGCAGATACATAATAGTTTATGCACTGATCCTACAGGCAGCCACGTTCTAAAAAGCAAAGCCGGGGTTCAGCCCTCATCTTCGGTATGTAAGCTTCGTCACATCTATATAAAAGAAGGCATTGATCTTCAGTTTTCTTATATAATTTTTGCTTAGACATGTTAGTTTAATTGCTCCCAGTGATTCAGTAATGGTAATTATTCCGATTCAATTGTTAATTGTTTTGTTTTATTCAGACGTAAGTTATAGTTGTGAAAGCAGTTCCTTTGTATACTTGCTGATCGGGCTTTAGATAATCTGCAGGTATTACTGGAAGCTGTTCATTTGTCCTGATTATTGTTCTACTACTAGCTTTCAGAAGAAGAATTTTAGTGACCATCAAGAGAACCCAGAGTACTGATGACCTTGGCCTAAATCGTGAGGAGTTCATCAGTACCATGAGATCTACATTAGTGACTAGCTATTCATTTAGCGATATTAAGAAGATGACAAACAGCTTCAAAGAAAAACTAGGCCAAGGAGGCTATGGCAGCGTCTACAAGGGGAAGCTGTCAGATGGCCGCCCAGTTGCTGTCAAATTACTGGACAAAACGAGCAATATTGGCCGTGATTTTATTAATGAAGTTGCCACTATTGGTAGGATACACCATGTTCATGTCATAAATTTGTTGGGTTTTAGCTGGAATGGCTCAAAACAAGCTCTTGTTTATGAGTACATGCCTCATGGGTCGCTAGGCGACTTGTTATCTGATGAGCAGATGAGGCTTTCATTGGGAGTGGCAAGGTTGTTGGAGATTGCGTTAGGAATAGCTCATGGAATAGAGTACTTGCACAATGGTTGCGAGGCACGAATATTGCACCTGGACATAAAGCCTCAAAATGTTCTGCTTGATCATAACTTCAATCCCAAGATCTCGGATTTTGGGTTGGCAAAAGTATATTCAAGAAGTAGAAGCGCTGTTACCATGACAGCTGCAAGAGGGACCGTTGGTTACATCGCACCTGAGGTCTTCATGAGAAACCTTGGGAATGCTTCTCATAAGTCTGATGTTTATAGCTATGGCATGTTGTTGTTGGAGATTGCTGAAGGCAGGAAAAACAAAAGCATTAATTTTCAAAGAAGCACTTCGAGTGAAGCTTACTTCCCGGATTGGATCTATGAGAAACTCACTGAACACAGAGAAGTAATCGAAGAAGATACTTGCACTCTAAGGAAGATGGTAATGGTAGGTCTGTGGTGCATCCAAATAAGCCCTAAAGACCGTCCCTCGATGACAAGAGTTGTGGATATGCTATCTGGGAACCTAGACGACATTGAAATTCCTCCAAAGCCTTCTTTCCTTTCTGCTCCCAACATGCAACAAGAGATTGCTAGTGATGCCGGTAGTGCCTTGCCTCTTACATCAGATAGCCATTGAATTCAGACTTGACAATATTCCAAACAAATGAAGAGGCAAGGGCTTTCCAGTGCTCAACTTCAATGGTTACTAAGCATCCAAAAATTCTTCCGGGGAGGGAGGGTCAGATTCTTATTGGTGAAGACATTTAATTAATGTGTTCGCCAAATGCTAGTCTGTTCAATATTTGATTCTAACAAAGTCGTGAGGATGATTCCGAATCACCCATCGATATCAGTTTCGGTCTAATATTAGACAACAAAACTCTAATTTTTAAAGTTTCTAAATTGAGTTTTGATCCATGAAAGTAACAAACTGGAGGAGAGGAGACAGAGGCATAACAGAGAAAGCCAGGGGAGAAGACATACGTTCATCTTCTTCTGGAATTTTGAGTATTACCCTAGAGATGCCACAATAATTTTTATCGCCAAATTGAGTATGGATTTACAGTAACAATGGAGTAGCTGTTGAATCCTTTGATGCAACATAGGAGACCCTGCTAGTGCTCAGAAATGATGGAGAAAGATGAAAACCAGCAGAGAGACAATGAACAACTAAGAAAGGGACAGAAAAGAATGGACATGAGAGACACGATGAATCAACTTGGAGACCAAGAACAACCATGGGCAAATGATTGAGATAAACAGAAATAAGAAAGAAAAAAAAGTGCAAAAATGAACTAGAAAACAACACAGAGAGGAGCACGACGACAAATACAAGAGCAAGAAAAGAAAGATATGTTTCATAATTTTGACTTTTCTCGTAAAGTTAGGGAACATTTAATTGCATTTTTTAATTTTTCAATAATTTGATTTGTATAAAGATAATAAAGTGGTCCAATAAATGATCTAAGTTAATAGGTCGAAGTTCAGGAGAAAAATAGATCTAGATCAGTGTAGATCGAACCCATATCGAACCTGTAATACGAAAGCCCGATATGGAAGCTACATATAAAGGTTAAGGTCTCTTGTAGTTGCTCGTATCATTCATAAGCATACGAAGTCTCTGACCTATTAAGAGAGCTTACGTTTTGAAAAAACTGTAGAAAAATGTCAAGCATGTGTCGGTGAAGGATTTCTGTGAAGCACCTGAAAGATTGGAGCTCGTTTCGGCCTCAAAAACCAACTCAGAAGTTGGAATGGAATCGAAATCAGGTTTTATGTATTTCTCTTGTTTATTTCCCTTTCATGAACGATACATAACACGTAATAAGGTTCATGCTATGTGTTACACGTGGTATCAAAACAACTGCGTGATTGGGTGGTTAAAAACAATTTTTTTTTTTTTTATCCATTAGGGTTTTTGATTGTTTTTGATCCGTTCTTTTATTTTTTTCACCTATATGGATGCGTGAAAGAGGAGTACATGAGGTTGGCCATGAACAACAAGTCGAAAATAAGTCATAAAGTGCAAAAAAAGACTCCATGATAGCCGAAAATCACCCTCTTGTTAGAGGACGATTGCAGTGAACGCGCCTGACGAGTCTATAGTAACTGCCTAAAGGCGGTTGGGCTCCCACTGGCAGGGACAAGCAGGTGCGTGCGTCACACGCGCTTACCACCTGTCCCAACACATGGTAGCTCGTGCATTGCACGCACCATATAGTAGAGGCTCATCTACATATGGTGGCGAGTGTAACAGTAATCATCGTGCGTCGGGGAGCATGCATTGCACTCGTCAGATGCTTCTGAAGTGTGTCAACTGGGTGTGCCTGCATCGAACACACCTCCGTTCCCACGAGTAGTTGTTACCTCAACCAACATCAGCGCTACAGTACTACTAACGTCAGCACTCAATTTTTTTTGTTGAAAGTTTCAGAATTTCTGCAAAGGTGTTAGAGGTATTTTAGGTCAGTTTCAAAGTTGGGGAATTTATAAAGTGATTTTTTCAATTTTTTGGATTAATTATGTTGGTAATATGATTCTGGAAAAGTTTTAAAGCATTTTAAAGTTATTTTTGAGGGAATTTTCTTGCCTTGAATTGTACATAAGGGAGACCCTTAAGGTTTCGTATCTCGTGTGGTAGGTTTGATGTTCGAAAAAGCACGATAGTCATTTTGATTAAGATTTTTTAAGATAAAAGTCTCAAATAAAGTTTTAAAACAATGTTTTCAGCACTTGTATGTGACAATTTGAATGTGCGTTTGGTTTTCGCATTTGTTGATACGTTTTCATGTACGGTATGCCTATATAGAATGTGAGAAAAACATAAGGATATATCCCTTGTGTTTGTGGAGTTTTCGGTATACCGGTAAGGATGTAGTCACCAAAGTGGCCTTTTGAGTCAGTATATTGGATTGTTATGCTTATATGTTGGGGATGTCTCTGGTCTTATATTTGGTTATTTTGCCAAAAATTGTTGGCCTTACATAGGATTTTGAGATTTGCATAAAAGGAATAAGATAGAGGAAAATCATTGCTTAAATGATCTATTCATCCAAAGGTGATAGTGTCATGAGAGTTGATGGTTTGTAGTCTGATCACTTTTATGTGGAAGTCTAATTGTATATATTATGCATTCTGACCAAAGGTATTTTAAAATATATGTGATCGGATTCTTGGTACAAATACTGTTTTAATGCTTTAATTATCGCTGTTATCTTACATTTATACTGATTTTTACGTTGTCTTTTCTGTTTTATAGTCATCTTTTCTATAAACAACAATGTTGTCACTATTAAGACCTTGACTGGTTTAAATTTCAAAAAGTGGAAAAAGGATGTTGAGTTTGCAGTAGAGATGACTGACATCAATATGGCGATTCTTGTAAAGAAACTTTCTCTACTTACAGATATCAACTCAGAAGCTGATAAGGCGGCTAAAGCAATCTGGGAGTGGTCAAATAAGATGTGTTATTTAACCATCAAGAGGTCGATCCCGGATCATTTGCTAAGTGGATTACTGAACACAAACATAGTGAAGAAGTTTATAGAAAGTGTTTCTCGGATGTACAAGGTGTCATCCTATGCGGAGCACCGTATCTTGATTAAAGAGTTGTTTTCCATGAGGTACACATGAGAAGGCGACATCAGAGAGTATATTATCAAAATGGTTTACCTTCAAAGTAAACTGAAGGCATTGAATGTGCCCAGTCTTAGCATACTGATTGTGTATCAGGCCTTAATACTCTCCCATGAGAGTTTGAGATGCTGGTAACATTATATATCTCTCAAGATGAGGCTTAGGACATTAATGCTTTAATTTATTGGTGTGTTGCAGCAAAGGAGAAGTTGAAGAGTTTTTCTCATACAACCTTGTGTGCAGCAGCCAAAGGCAATGGAAAGGCGAAACCCCAAATACGTAAGGGTAAGAAATCTAAACCCTCTTCAAACATTTAGATTAGACAATCTAGCATTACTAAGGATCCATATACCTTGAAGAACATGAGATGCTTCTTCTCTAATAAGAGGGGCATAGGAAGTCTGACTGCCAAAAGTATAAACTTTGGAAAGTCAAACAGGAACTATCAAGTAACTCCTCGGCCTATATGATTCATGAATCCAACTTAGCTAAAGCCACACCAAGTGGTAGCTAGATAGTGGAGCTTCTAATCATGTTGCTTCCATAATACAGGGGTTCAGATCCACCAAAAGACTGACTAAAGAAGGGGAGAAGTTGATGGTCGATAATAATGAAGTGAAAGTTTTGTATGTAGGGGATGTAGGTTTAAACCTCGATACGGGGTTTGCGTTGGTTTTACGGGATACATTGTATATATCGTTGATTGAGCCAAATTTATACTATAAATTGGCCCTACTTTCTTAAGTAATTATGCACTTGTTGACTTCTAATTCATG
>JAOSBP010000204.1:9833908-9844675 GCA_027563825.1 Erythroxylum mucronatum
ACTAGATATATATAATGCTCACACAAATAAAACCAAACTCTTTTGTTTCATTAATAATAAATATTTTCATTACAAAATTGTAGCTGGAAGAAAATTAAGTTACATGTAAATACACTTGCTTTCCAGGGTACTATATTTACATAACTCCAACATTTTCATCCATTGCTAGAGGAGTGCCAATATAGCTTGCTAGATAACTCAGCCCCTCTGAAGAGCATTACTCAAGAGGTATCTTATACATATTCACCCATATTGGGATAGTTTTAATCTTAGGTCTATCTAGTTTAAAACCCATCTCCCACTTTCTCAAGAATATTAACTTACCTTGTATATGTCAAGGGCCCATTTCCATTTCCTAGTTTTCCATTTCTTCATATGATAACAGAAAGATGAAGAGATCCTTTTGTTGTACTGTTAGGTAAGTCATCCTTTTGTCCTAGAATTACCCTGCTAAGGACAATTTCCATTTGGTTGCTCCTCACTGGAACACCATCAGGAGAAGATACAGGACCTTGCTTAACACCATCTACGAAGTGTAGCCTACCAAATGAATCAGGATCACCAACTACTTTACTCCATATTGGTTTCTTTACCTTTTGAGGTGAAGATTGGGGAATGGAGATATAGAGGTGTAGGAGTGGTTGATATAGGAGAGAACTCATCAGTCACCATAGGGAAGGCGGAGGAAGGTTAAGTGGCTATGAGTAACATGTTACCATTAATAGTAAATTGTTAGAACTTAGATTTTGTGAGTTTTGGCAAGCCTCCAAAAGCAGTAAAAAAAACCTAGTTTAGATCGGGACAGTCAGGAAAATGAATAAGGCACAATGAAGAAATCATAGAATGAGATGTTTGTAGGTAGAAAAGAACAAGGCAAGAGGGCATAATCACAAAAGAATTATGTTTTAGCGTAGGAAGAGGGTAGTGGGTACAGAGAAGGCAAAGAACCTTATTTTCTTAACTATTTGGAAAGGAATGATTAAATGTAAGGGGAGTTATAGATAGCTGGGTCTGTATTTGTTAGTTATGTACTATTAGGAAATGAGATTAGTGATATTTTATTTTATTTATACAATTGACATATACGACTGACAATTCTCTCAAAGCTATTATTATAGGTGAGTGCAAGAATACAGGTAGCATTATAGAGGAGGTATTTCCAAAAATAAGGCAGAGACTATGTAGCATACTTAAAACAAATCAACCTATTTTTTATCTACTCAACTGTAGGCAATATTTTTTAATCTTACTTATCCTTATACAATCCCTTTTATATGCCCAAACTATCTGTCAATCCTATTTTCATTAGCTAATTATTAAACTTAGTGTTAATAAAACCTTTCTGAGCCATGGTTATACGATGCAGGACTCACAAGTGGGTAAAGTTTTTAGGATTAGGCATAAGATTTGTTGTCTTTTTAAGCTTGTCTCTCTCTAGTTGCCATACAAAGTTATTATTGTTGTCACTTCTTCCACTATTTTGCACTTACATCTTGGTCTTATTGACCTTTGATTTCTAACAGATGTCTAGAATTTATAAAAATCATCAATTTGATTGTAATTCGTGTCAACATTCATAACATCATATTTTGTCATTTAATATTAGTGACTTTATTTCTTCTACACCATTTGATCTTATTTATTATGAGCTTTTTACTCCTCATAATACCATTGGTGGTCCTCGATAATTTGTTAGTTCATTGATGATTATCCTCAGTATTTATAGATTTATCTTATGGATAATATGTAAATGTAATATGAATATTATAATTATGATCTCATCATAATTTCATTTGAAAAATATAATTAACATATTGGCTCTAAGGCATAAACCAAGAATCTTCCACCTGTACTATAACTCACTTCTATCTTACTAAAGTTAATATATAAATTTCATTAAACTCATAGATAGAATAATGGATTTCTTTAACACTTTATAAACACTTTTAATATATTATCTATCTAATTAGATTAAAATAGATAAATAACTTTTGCATCTATGTTTAAAGATGTAACATCCTGTTTTCATACTAAGGGTTAGAACTCTAGATTTTTGTAATTGAGAAAATAGCAGTGAGAGATTAGAAAATTGCAAATTTAATTTCATGCTCATGCATAATGTTAGCATACATACACGTGAATTTGATTTTGCACACTAAAATGACTGTACAAGCATTCAATGACATTTTTCTGGTATAATTGATCTATAAATGTAATTATATTTGGAATTGTGAATTACATATGTTAAAAAATGAGTTGGAGTGTATAAGTAGTGAATTATAATTTTTGGCAAATTTTGGGAATTTTCTGAAATTTAAGGGTATTTTTAGACTAAGAAAAATGCCAAGTGACAGAACAATTGATGAATAGTGATAGAAATAAATGTCAAATAGAAGTAGAAATTTTAATATGTGACATTAAGATTTAATGACTTATGTCATTGAAAATTGGGAGACAATTGGAGTAGAAATGGAGATAAATGGAATAACTTTTTAAAAGAGCCAATTGGAGACCACAAAAAGGTGACAAGTGGCATCCACTCACGAATTTTTCCTAAATTAAAGACCATTTCATGGTCTTTCACTTGCTATTCACGATACATGTTTCTCTTCTTCATCTTCTTCAATTTTCTTTCATTTTTCTCTCCTTCACTCACGAAACTCACTCTCACCTCATCATGTTGATTTTTGTTCAACTCCTTCACTTTGTTTCTTCAAGATTCATTGTCTTATCCTTCTTTTTGATAAAATACCCAACCCATTTCACCTTGAAAGTTGATTTTCATGGATGTTGAAAGAGCTAGGGTTCTTGGAGATTCTTGAAGAAGCCTTGGGTAAATCAAGTAAGTAACCTATTACTCTTCATGGCTTTGATGAATGATCCATGTTTGATGATAGTTAGAGGTTAAATGATCATAAATGGTGATGGGCACATGCTAAAAACATGAATGAGGAATGTGGTAGATTCATGTCTTGCTTTTACATGGATGATGATTAATGATTCATAAATTGATATAGAGATGTTTTATAGTTAGAATGAATCCTTAATAATTGTAGAATGAAGTGTAGAAAAATTGACTGAAGAATGAATATTGTTATGTTCTGTTTTTTATGGATAAAAACATGGATCATTGGTTGTTTTAGGAATGCATTGGATTGGGTATGGAAGTTAAAGAAAAGGCAAGTATAGTGTCTTGAGAAGGGAAGAACTAGGACAAAAGTATAGAGACAAATTGATAATGGTGTTTAAAATGGTTGGAATATGTTAGCTGTAACAATTCCACTGGATATGCCTCTATAATTTAGCCATAACTTGTTCTGTAGTTATTCAAATGAGATGATTTTTTTATTTGGATTAAATTAGAGACATATGAATACATTTTTCATGGGGACATCGAATTCAAATTTTGTCTTTAAGAGTTTTGAATTTTGACTTGAAGTTGAGTACTGGGCGTAGAAAGTTGATGATGAATGTGTATATATGTGTATGTGTTGTTATTAGTGTTCATGATCAATCATGGACTATAATTTGTTTTTGGATTATATTGAGTGAAATGGAGTTAGAAGGATGCTAAAATGAGGAGAAATTAAACTACAAATGATAGACAAGCGTAAGGAAGTGAATGTAGTAAGTAAAGAGTTAGAATCCAGAGATTGTGGATGCACTTGGATTTACTTTGGGGCAAGAGGCATAACTTTTTCTATGTAACTCAGATTGAGGTCATTTAAGTCTGGTTTTAAAGACGACTTTGAGATCTACAACTTCTGTGAAGACCCTAAGAAGAGATTTTGAGTTCTATAGGGTCAAAAATTCAAGTTTCTATAAGAGACTCGTAAAGGTCTGCTTAACAGACATAGATGTCCTCCTAACAAACATTCACTGGTCAAGTGGTCCTAATTAAGGCTTAAATGGGACTTGGAATGAACCTAGAGTGATGCCTTGATTATGTGACTAATGTGTGATATGTTTGAAGTGATAATTGGGGTTATAACCTAGTGAATAAATGGAACATATCAAAATACCAAATGCATAAGTATAATGTGAATGAAGATGTTCATATGATTGTAATTGTGATTCAAAGAATATGAGTAATGAGTACCTAGTAAAAGTGAATGAGGATTTGATATTATGAAAGCAAATAATGCTAACAATAAGAATGTGCATAAGATGTTAAAGTTGATAATATACCCGGGATTGTCATTGAGCATGCATTATACATAGTCTATATACACATTTGTCCATAAATGAATTCTTAAGATTATGCAATTATTAATATGTGTGCAACGTGTGTATTACATGATGTTGATACACAGGATAGAATGTCTGTATCCAGACGTTTCTAGATCACGGAAGCTAATGTTAATCTGGAGCATATTGTGAGTCGACCTAGATGGTCTTACTTAATAATTGCTTTGTTTATATTATGTTTTGAATCATCTTATGAAGGTGAAGTTGATTGTATTGATTTCGAACACTGAAGGTCTGATGATTTGATGCATGAATGAGAATATTGAAGTACTCCTTGTATGTGAATTTGATGAAATATGTGATACATGACTTGATTGTTAAATGCCGGACTAAGGTCCGATAATATGTGAAAGTGACTGATTGATGCATTCCATTATATGAATGCATGAAATATAAAGGCACTTGTGATTGGAGTAGTCACCGAAAAAGAGCTTAAAAGCTCAGAAGGTGATTAAGAGCCAAAGGATCACTATATAAAATGAGCCCGGTATCTACAACAGATACGGGACAGTTATTAATGAGCCTGGTATCCAAAAATAGATACGGGACAGTTATAGGCCCTCGGTCACAACAAAGTGACAAATTGAAAGTGAGTCTCATAAGCTTTACATATGCATATGATATGTAAGATTTAAATAGTTTGATTGATTTCTAAACATGATAAGTGTTTGAATGATTGAAGTGATTGTAAATGAAAAGATGTGAATTAAGTGTTTATAAGTGATGATATGTGATATGTGATATGTGATTGAGTGAGCCATCAAAGATGGCCGCTCATTGAGTTTGCAAAACTCATCCAAAATTTGCAATATTTTTCAGGCTCAAAAGAGTTACCCTAGTAGGCAAACGGGAGTATAGCCACCACATTCAAGTAAGAGATAGAGGTCAGGATTAGTAGCGTCTACATTTGTATTTTCTTTATTTTGTATCAAATTAAGTCTTCCGCATTTATTGTAACTTGTGTATTCTAATATTTTTGTTTTGTAATAACTTTCGAAAATGTTTGTAAATGATTTTACAATGTAATGAAATTATAAATACAAGTATTTTGTATTTGTAATGGGCCCGAATGGTTATTGAAATTTTGATGATTGTATTGCTGCGATTGACAAAGTTTATGAATAAAGTGGGCCTGATTTGATTATTGATTTCTGCATATGTGTGTTATTTTGAAAAAAATATGTAATGAGATTTTACTAACTGGCTATTATAGCATGCCACTCTTGCGAGGTACGTACTCGGATATCACTCAGGATGTCGAGTACATGTCTTGCGAGAGTGGGGTGCTACATTTTGGTATCAGAGCCCAGATTTAGTATCTTACGTGGCATTTTTCAAAATATGTGTCAAGTTACATGCATTTTAGACATGTTTTAGCACGTAATGGCAATTGATCCCCAATCTGAGTCGCATTTACACGAGTCACACGCATAAGCATTTGTTAAGAGTTTGAGCTGATAGAAGTAGTGAGAAGAATGATGATCTGTCAGAATGTGAGAAAATGAAAGTTTGTGGATATTTAGAAATGAGAAATAGTATATGGTTAGATATGACAGATAAAGGTTCAACACTTTTGTATTGGTGAATGTATTATGAATATGATATCAATATTGTACTATAGTAATATATCCTCGAAAGTGAAATAGATGTGAATACATTGTTGTGGATTGATTAAGGAAAGAAGTTATATAAATATGAATGACGAGATTTAAAGTGTACAGGCCAAGTTGAAAGAAAATAAATTTTCTATGACCTTGAGAGGTTAAACTTGGACTTGAAATGAATGTCGGATGAATGTGATAAGAGTTATGATTTAGCATAAGAATATGTCTGTGATAGGCAAACGGGAGTATAGCCACCGCATTTAAGTAAGAGATAGAGGTCGGGATCAGTCGCATCTGCATCTGCATTTTCTTTATTTTGTATCAAATTGAGTCTTCCACAATTATTATAACTTGTGTATTCGAATATTTTTATTTTGTAGTAACTTTCCAAATTGGAAATGTTTGTAAATGAATTTACAATGTAATGAAATTATGACTACAAGTATTTTGTATTTGTAATAGGCCTGAATAGCTATTGAAATTCTGATGATTGCATTGCTGCGATTGAAAAAGTTTATGAATAAAGTGGGCCTGATTTGATTATTGATTTCCGCATATGTGTGTTTTTTTGAGAAAAAAATTTGTAATGAGTTTTTACTGACTTGCTATTATAGCATGCCACTCTTGTGGGGTACGTACTTAGGTATCATTCAGGATGTCAGGTACGTGTATTGCAAGAGTGGTGTGCTACAAAAGATCTATATTCCTAAAACTTAAGATAGAATAATAGATTTCTTTAACTCTTTATAAACACTTTTAGTATATTATCTATCTAGTTAGATTAAAGTAGACAAATAACTTTTGCATATACGTTTAAAGATCTATATTTCTAAAACATAAGTTGTTATAATTTTATATCCAATATGAAGTTGTTCTTGGATTATCATATCTACAATAATTTAAATGTGAATTAGTATTTTCTATGAGCGATATGTTATTACATACTCTCACTGAAGAGGAAAATACACTTTAACTAACATTCTTATAGATATGATGGATCCACAATCATCTCCAAAATAAAATCTTTAAATTCATTATGAAATTGAAACTTTCAATATCTTATAACCTTTTGATTGTACATCAAAAGAATCAACAAAGGCACAAGTTCCATTTGGATGAATTATCATAAGATTTGAAAATTCTATTTTCCTCTTCATTACTTATCTTGAGAACCATTCTCCTATAAGTATTCATTAAAACTAATATTTTGTTCAACAGAGTTTGTAAGAATAAGAAATGGAAACCATTTGGAAGGATTTTAAAACAAGCTAGCATGAGGAATTGCTTGGCTTAACCTCACAATAGAACTCTCATGAAACTGGAAATGAAAGCTTGCCATAAACAACAACCAATACAGTCATGAAATGATGAAATTGATCTGATAAATACTATTCAAAAGAAGTACGAGTCTCATGCTGATAATCAGTAGCAATCTCAGTTTGATGGTGAGAATAATGCTAGAAAGGAACTATTGGTGGAAACATAAGATCCTTCTAATAATTATAGAAGAAAATCAACAAGAATAAAAGGAAAGAATAAAGCTAAAGGGGATCTTCCCCCAAATGTCAATTCTAGTCTAAAATTTTAGAGGGGTTTAATAACCCTCTTAGAAAAGCCATGGTTACTGAGATCATTTGGGGGGGGGGGGAGGCCTTGTTTAGTAGGGCTTTTAGAAACAAAAATAAAAGTAGCTCAGATGTAAAGTGAATTTAATTTTTTGGGTGCTGGATGGAAAGCTATTACCAACCATTCTTTTCATTATAATGGAAGGATTTTGTGTTTTTATTATTCTAACAAGATGAAAGTGATGGTTGTTGGAGAAAGTGACCAATATTTACACCTAAAATGTCAAATGGAGGGAGTAAATTTTGGTTTTAAAGTTACTCTTTTCTATGCTTCAAAATTCCTAATTCAAAGGGAAAATATATGGAATATCATACAATCCATCAATTCTTAAACTCAATTCACTGGCTCATCAAAGGTGACTTCAACTGCATTTTATCAAATCAAGAATCACAAGGTGGAAGGGGTTACAACTTAACTATTAGAAGGGAGTTAACTTAACTTACTTTAAAAAGTGCCTTTTACAAATCTTAGATTTGCTGGCAAATTATATACCTGGTCAAACAAGCAGCAAGGAGTAATGCTAATTAAAAAGAAGCTAGACCAAGCATCATTAAATCAAGCTTCGCTGAGTCAATTCTCACTTTCCTCTGCTTTTTTTTATGAAAATCTAGTTTTGGATAACTCATTTATACACATACAGAAATTGGAAGTTATACGGATGCAAGGAGTGCCTTTTAGGTTTTTTAATGGACTTACTCAGCAGGAATTCTTGATTTAGTTTAGATGTGCTAGAATCAAAATGTGCCAAAATATAATGCTTTTCAGTTAATGCAAAAACTAAGGAAAGTGAAGTATGCACTTAAGACATTTGTCAAGTTCCATACCAAGAAGGTTGCGGACAATAAGATGAAACTCAAGGAAGCTCAAGATGAATGCTACAAGTGCCCATATAATAACTAGTTAAGGTCTATTGAAATTAAAAGGCTTAGGGAACATCTTGAGCATCCAGGGGTCATAGGCCAACCATAGAACCCTGTTCAATAAGTGGAATGCATTAGCTATCTGCTCTCAAGAACTATTGATTTACTTAATTGAAAGTAACCAACCCCTTAGAGGAAGAGCTAAGCAAAGGGGACAACGTTTGAAGTTACATAGCTCTATTTTAAAATAGAAGGATCAGACTAACTAGCTAAGAGTAGGGGATTTTAATAAAAGATTCTTTCATACATCACTATTAGATAGGAGAAACTTAAATAAGATTACAAAACTCATAGATGAAAGGGGAAAACAACGCTCTTTGTTGCCCATGGTATCTTTGGTTACACCTTCTGGAATAAAAAGGAAGTAGTGAATTACGTCACAAAAACGGCTCCTTCGGTTTGTATTTTAGTAATTTTAGATAGTGCTTTTTCAGTAATTTTGGATGGTCTAGTAGTCTATGAGTGACTAGCTACCCCCTTAATAAACCAACTCACCTCTCCATAATGACTCTTTGATCGCCTCTTTAGCTTTCCTCGCCTTCTGCCTTTGTAACATTCCATTACTTGTGGGAGGGTTAGAATGCTAAATGTGAGTGATTAATGAGAGTTAGAAATGCATTTCCATGTCCATGCATAATATGTCATACATATACATATAAATAGTGAAGTTGTTGCACATGAAAATAATTGTACATGCCTTCATGAATAATTCTGGGAATAATTAGATTGAGTTGTCATTTTTAGGAGTTTTGAAATTTTGAATTTGTTTATATTGGATATTCTATTGATTAGTAAGAATATGGTATTTGTGAATTTTGGTGAATTTAGGAATAAGTTTTGGAAATTATAGAAAATAGGAAAAAGAAATCAAATGAAGATCTGGAGATACTTGGATTGTAAAGATGAAAGTTTAAGGGAATTAGTTTCAAAAGAAACTAAGTTAGAGCTTAGGTATTAGGAAAATGACCAGTGTCACTTAGGCTTTTTGTACTTTTGTCAGAAGTAGGTTACTATTCTTTGATAGTTGACAGGTTAAGTTATGTCTAAGTTCCTTCTTCATTATCATCTTCTTCAAATTTTCTTCTCATACACAGAGTTTTCCATCAAACACCTTCTAAGAGATTTCTATGCTTTCTTTTCCTATACCGAACCCACTTTGCCATTTGTATCCTCTACCCTAAGAAAAAAACCAAAAGCTGGTCATTGTACTTAGTGAAGTACATAAATTGTGTGGAGTTTAGGGCTTCAAGATTTTGGAGTTTTCAGCAGGTAAGTAGTGAATAAATCCTTTAGAGTTGGGGATTTATGAAATAAATTTGACAAGTTACTATCATCTGCATGAAAAATTGTATTTATGTGTATATTTATAAATACTGTGTTGTTAGGATGGAAAAAAATAATTGTAGAGTTGATTTAGTTTTTGAAATATTATTAGTGATTAGGTGTTGTAAAAGTGATTTTTGGAGTTGAAATAGTAAGGATTTCGATCTGAAACTTCCGTGAAATTTCTGGATCAATCTAGATAGATTTTGATAAAGCGGTCTTCATAAAAGTTATAGATCTTTTTTATCTTTCCAACAGTTTATAGTATGAAAATTTTGGACATCTGAGCTGAAAGTTATGATCTTTATAAGTGAAGATGTTATGGAGAGTGCAAAAGTAAGACGAAGCAAAAATAAGACGATGCAAAAGTAAGACAAAGCAAAGTAAGACGAAGCAAAGTAAGATGATGCAAAAGTAAGACGATACAAAAGTCAGAAGATAGAATTTGTCTTCAAGGTCTTTATGAAAGTTGTAGATCTCGAATTCCTCTTTCCAATAGTCCAAAAACGAGATCAATCCGGAAATCGCGCCAAAATAGGTTTAATTTGATTGAGGATAAAAATAGATTGGATTCTTTTGGTTATAACTTCCTCTCTAGAGCCCCAAATGATCTGATTCTTAAACCATTGGATTCGTAAGACATTGCTCTACATCTCTACCAAAAATCACAGCCATCTGAAATGAAGTGAGAAAGATTGAGTGAAAAACATGGGGCAGGTATAATGAGTGTGAACTTAAATATTATGAAATGGTGGTATTCTACTAAACATATTTCAATATTTTGATGATATCTTGATCTGTAGAGCTCCAAATGAGATGATTTTTGTTTTTTAGCAAACTAGAGACAAAGGGATACAAATGGTATAAAGAAATTAGAATCTAATTCAGTCTCTAAGATGTTTACATTCCAGATGGAAGTTGTGCATACTATTTGGACAAGAGCAGTCCAAAAATGTTTAAAGTATATCGTTTGACTCACTGAACCAAATTGAGTGATTTTGGTATCAATGGAAAGATAAGAGATGTAGGAACACTTGTCTAGAAGA
>JAOSBP010000204.1:9864574-9878254 GCA_027563825.1 Erythroxylum mucronatum
GTAAAGGAGGTTGCCTCCCACTAATGGACCGTCGATGTCTGGGCCTAGGACTGGGCCTGAAATGGCCGACCCAACCACGTATAATTATATTTTGATTATCTTAAATAAAAAGTCCATTCAACTTGTACATTGGCTCGTGGAAAACCGAAAACATTGGAATGTAGACATTAAGCATCGTTTAGCTGTCATCATCACTGGAATATAGTTGTGGAAAACACATTTCACAAAATTTCCACCGTCTCTTGCGCGAAACCAGTGAGTCAACGTTCTTGGTGGCGAGTGAACATTGCGTTCTGCTACAGAAACTGGACTTGTGTGCTAAGATTAGAGTTAGACAGGAAAATCTAATCTATTAGGTCCAATCTTAAATTAACGGATTTGAGTAAAGGTGATGAAGTTAGAATTTGGACTTTTTAAAAAAATATTCAAGCTTTGAAAATAAAAAAAATTATATAAAATTTCATTATTTTAATAAAATGATATTTTTTTAATTTTAAAAATTAAGAAAACAAATCTTGATTGAGTTCGAACTCGAACTTCACTTCAAACTAGATTTAGACTCGAACACAAAATTTTAGATCAAGTTGGAGCTTGGACAAGCACGAGCTTAGCCTTATTTCTTGCCATACTTGGTTGGGAATTGATTTCTCTCATTTTTTTCTCAATAAATTTTTTTAAAAAATGAATAGCTCTATTTTATATTAGTCTCAATTGAAAAAAAAACTTGAATTCTCTTAATTTAATAAATTCTCCCTATATTAGATAATTTCATTTTTCACGTGTTTAGATATTAGAATTTATGCAAAATGTTGATAGAATCTATGAGAGAGAGAGTGATTTAGCAAATGAGAGGAACCATAGAAAAGAGCAAGGACGGAGCCACAGTGGGGGCACTTGCCCCTACTGACTCCAAAAAATTTAACATTAAAATTTATTATTTTAAGTTTTGAACTTATAAAAAATTAAAATTTTGTTCCCAGTTAAATTTTGCCCCCACTTAAAAAAATTTATGAATCCGTCCCTGAAAAAGGGAATAAACCGTTAGTGTGGAAAGTGTATTCCAAAAGGAAGAACAGTGAGTCAGGGGGAAGTTAGTTATGAGCTGAAGTGACAGATTAGTTAGGCATGACAGCATGTATCTGGGGAGGGGATTTATGTAAGGGGGAGAGAGAAGGGAGGAAGGCAGGCAGAAAAGTAAGAATATTGTGTGACAGAAGGATGTTCATACCGTCTGAGGAGCAAATCTGCTTTCGTTAGTGAGAAATACCATACTTCTATACTGTAATGATATATACATTACAGTTATATTGCAATAATACAGTAAATCTCTAGTATTCTAAGACTAGAGTTCTATCATTGGTCCGACCTGCTGGATACTCATTGGAAGGGCGGATAGTTTTCTTCCTACTTTTTTTTTAATTAACGTCGGAGGTCCATCTTTATGCCACCGAAGATGTCGGATAGGGTTGAGCTATTGGAATCTCGTATGGCTGGTCTAGAAGCCGGGGTAGAAGAAATCCAATCATCCATGAGAATGGCCATGGGGGAGATGCAGTGAGCATTACTAATGGAAATGAGTAAAATGATGGGAAAGCATCCAGAGGAGGGACAAGGAAGTGATACCTATGAGAGGAGGCCGAATATGGCTGGTGAAAAGAGTACTCGACCTTCTTAGCTGCATTTTCAGTCGTAACAGTCCTTGGGTAATATGGAGGAGTATAGAATGTCGGTGAGAAAAGTGGAGTTGCCGATGTTTGATGGGTCTGATCCGGTGGGATGGATTACTAGAGCAGAAATTTATTTCGAAGTTCATGGGACTTCTGAAGAGGTGAAGATTAAACTGTCTCTATTGAGTATGGAGGGATCAACTATTCATTGGTTCAACCTAATTCGAGAGACTGAAGTTGAGCTAACGTGGGAGAAGTTGAAGCAAGCTTTAATCGACAGGTATGGCGGAAGAAGATTTGAGAACCCATTTGAAGAACTCTTTGATTTACATCAAACGGGCTCAGTAGAAGAGTACATCGAAGCTTTCGAGTTTGTGTCTTCTCAGGTGGGACGCTTATCGAAAGTACAATTCATGGGTTACTTCATGAGTGGGTTGCGCAATGAGATCAGAAGAAGGGTGCGCACCTTTAGTCCATCCAATAGGTTCTAGATGATGAAAATTGCACGAGTTGTGGAGGAGGAGATGTATGGGGACCAAAGAAGTTATGAAACGTTTATTCCCTGACATCGTACCTGGAATCACAGAAGTGAAGCTGGTTTTAGAAGCCATAATTGGGTTCACCAGCACATACGGAGTTGGGCCATGCAAATACCATGGGTTATGGAGCGGGTAGAGGAGACGCTGGGTCGGGTTCGACTCGAGACTCGAGGGGCCACCGCTTCCACACCAAATCGTCGAACCAAGGGACGGGATCTCACCCAGCAGCGTCGACTAGATGAGTGGAAGGGGATAGAAGGGCATCCATGGAGAAAAAGAGAGGATTGCGGCACATTTCCTATCAAGAGTTGATCGATCGCAAGGCTAAAGAGTTGTGTTTCAGATGTGGAGAAAAATTTCATCCCCTATATCAGTGCTCCGAAAGACAGCTACGGTTGTTAATATTGGATGACAATGAAACCTTAAATGATGATGGGGAAATAATAGCCATTGAAGGGGAGGATACTGAGGATGAAGAGGTTGCTCTAGAATGCCGCGCTATGGGGGTGTTTGGGATCAACAAGGCAGTGTTATCGGAGAGCAAAACTATAAGGATTGAGGGAGACATTTGTGGGGTTCCCATTGTAGTTTTGGTAGATAGTGGTGCAAGCCACAACTTCATTTCTCCGGAACTCGTTAGTGGTCTGGGATTAAAGGTAGAAATGACAAGGAATTTGGGAATTCGATTGGGAGACGACCATAAAGTTACCAAAAATGTGGTGTATAGAAATTCCCATTCGGATGGGGAAATTGGAATTGAAGATTTATGCATACATATTGGAGTTGGGAGGCATGGATATCATTTTAAGGGTGGCGTGGTTGCAAACATTGGGGAAGGTTATTGTTGATTGGAAAGAAATGACTATGCAGTTTCAATACGTGGGAAGATGTGTAGAATTATGCGGGAATGTTTACTTTAGATCAGCCCAGCAAAGAGGAATTCAGAACTTTGAGGGGCCAGCATCCTTACACAGCTTATTAGAGAGTTTATTGGGTGAATTTCATGAAGCAGAAGCTGTTGAACCTACAGAAATACAACCACCTAGACTGAACCCAACAGAGCGGAGGGAGCTGAAAAGGTTACTGAATCAGTTTTCAGTAGTATTCCAAGAGTTGAGGGGACTACCTCCAAAAAGGAGACATTCTCATGCCATTGTCTTGCAGCAAGGACACGGTCCCATCAGTGTAAGGCCATACCGTTACCCTCATCACCACAAAGATGAGATTGAGAAACAAGTCCAACAGATGTTGCAAGTGGGGATCATACGGCAAAGTTCAAGTGCTTACTCTAGCCCAGTCATTTTAGCGAAGAAGAAGGATGCGTCTTGGAGAATGTGCGTCGATTATAGAGCATTAAATAGGGTTACAATACTAGATAAACACCTAATTCCAGTGATGGATGAACTCTTAGATGAACTGCATAATGTTCATGTTTTTTCTAAGATAGATCTCAAGTCCGGATATCATCAAATTAGGGTTGTGGAGGACGACATACATAAGACAGCTTTCCAGACACATAACGGCCATTACGAGTTTCTAGTAATGCCGTTTAGTTTAACTAATGCGCCGACAACTTTTCAGGTTGCAATGAATGATATTTTCGGATCTTTTCTTAGAAAGTTTGTGCTGGTTTTTTCCGATGATATTCTGGTATATATTGCAGATTGGAGTTCTCATCTTTCTCATTTATCAAATGTCTTGGAGGTTTTACAAAATAACAAATTTGTGGCTAATCAACAGAAGTGCAAATTTGGGAGACATATGGTGGAGTATTTGGGGCATATCATTTCAGGGAAAGGAGTAGCAGTGGATTCGGCTAAGATTAGTAGTGTGTTGACATGGCCTATTCCTAGGAATGTTAAAGGAGTAAGAGGATTCCTAGGCTTAACTGGGTACTATTGTAAGTTCATTATGAACTATGGGAAAATAGCTAAACCGCTTACCAAACTGACTAAGAAGGAAGGATTTCACTGGAATTCAACAGTACTAGAGTCTTTTGAGGCTCTCAAAAAAGCTTTGACAACATGCCCGGTACTAGCTCTTCCCAATTTTTCCCAACCCTTTGAGATTGAATGCGATGCCTCAGCAAATGGAATGGGAGCGGTCTTGATGCAAAACCACAGACCCATAGCTTATGTCAGTAAAGCTTTTTCAGCAGGGAACCTTTCTAAGTCAGCCTATGAGAAATAATTGATGGCTTTAGTGTTGGCAGTGAACCATTGGCGTCATTATTTGCTTGGACGACCCTTTGTGGTTTATTCCGATCAGAAGAGTTTACGTCATTTGTTGCAGCAAAGAATTACCACAGAAGATCAGCAGTGTTGGATGTCAAAACCCCTAGGCTATCACTTCGAAATCATGTATAAATCGGGACCAGAAACCAAGGCGACTGATGCATTGTCACGGGTTTATGAAGAAGGAGAATTTCAGACCATTGTGTCCTTTCCAACGTGGGTAGAAGGTAAACAAATCCAGCAAGAGGTGCAACATGATCCAACACTGTGTAAAATTATCCAGGAATTGCACCAGAAGCCAAACTCCAGATCTGGTTTCTCTTGGTTCTTTTCCACAAAGGAAGGCTGGTTATTTCAGCTACATCCCCATTGGTTCCAATCCCCTAAAAGAATATCATTCTTCGCCTATTGGGGGCCATTCAGGATTTTTGCGCACTTATCGACGGATTGCTAGTAGTCTCTATTGGATTGGAATGAAGAAGACTATTCAAGACTTTGTCAAGTCTTGTGATACATGCCAACGACAAAATATGTTGCAACATCCCTTGGGAGTTTGCTACAACCCTTACCAATTCCTAATCAAATTTGGGAAGATATTTTAATGGACTTCATCATGGGACTTCCAAGATCTAAAGGATTTGAGGCAGTGCTGATCGTGGTGGATAGGCTTTGGAAATATAGACATTTCATTCTCTTAAAGCATCCATATACTGCTAAGAGTGTGGCTGAAGTATTTGTTAAAGAAATAGTGTGCCTACATGGAGTCCCTTTATCAATCGTAAGTGATTGTGATCCTTTGTTTGTCAGTCATTTCTGGAGAGAATTGTTTCGCTTACAAGGTACCATGCTTAACATAAGTTCATCTTATCATCCGGAACTGGATGGACAAACTAAGGTTCTCAATAGGTGTTTAGAAACCTACTTGGGATGTTTTGCTTCTGAACAACCTAAGCATTGGTCCTATTGGATTTCATGGGCTGAATTATGGTATAATACAACTTTTCATATCTCCACGGGTTCAACATTGTTTGAGGTGGTGTATGGGAGGTGCGGTATTTACAAGGTGAGACAAGAGTTGAGGCAGTGGCTAGAGACTTACTGGATAGAGATGAAGCCTTAAATTAGCTGAAGTACAATCTGCATAGGGCCCAGGAGCAAATGAAGAAGTATGCTGACAAAAAAAGAACTCAATCTTCTCAAGTAGGGGAGTGGGGCTTCCTAAAGCTACGCCCTCATAGACAGCTCATCGTGGCCAGACGCATCAACCAAAAAAAAACTAACAGCAAGGTATTTTGGTCCCTTTCAAATTCTGGACAAATTGGGAGCATTGGCCTATAAACTCAAATTACCCCCAACTCTAGAACTCATCCAATATTCCATGTTTCGCAACTTAAGAAGGCAGTGGGCAATTATTTGATGGAGGCCTCGTTACCAAAAGGTATGGAAGTAGAATTGGAAGATATGGTGGAACCTGAATGTGTGCTGGCGAGCAGAATAGTTACTACATTTAGGGACTCAACACAGCAATGGTTGGCCAAGTGGAAGGGCAGACAGTGGAACAAGCCACATGGGAGGATGAATATGTGATTCGGGGTCAATTTCCTCACTTCAGCCTTGAGGACAAGGCTGCTTTTTCAGGAGGGGGCAATGATAAAATCTACGAGGGAGAGAGTGATTTAGCAAATGAGAAGAACAATAGAAAAGAGAATAAACTGTTAGTGTGGAAAGTGTATTCCAGAAGGAAGAACAGTGGGCTAGGGGAAGTTAGTTATCAGCTGAGGTGGCATATTAATTAGGCATAACAGAATGTACATGGGGAGGGGATTTATGTAAGGGGGAGAGAGAAGGGAGGAGGGCAGGCAGAAAGTGAGAATATTGTGTGACAGAAGTATATTCATACTTTCTGAGGAGCAATTCTGCTCTGGTTAGTGAAAAATACCATACTTCTATACTGTAATGATATATACATTACGGTCATATTGCAATAATACAGTAAATCTCTAGTATTCTAAGACTAGAGTTCTATCATTATCACATTATCTCAAATGAAAAATCCATATGATGCATTTGTGCTGTACGTGAAATCATCACGCGCAGTCAGAAGTCTCCTTATTTAGATTCTGAAGCAATAATTCAATATAATAGCACCAAATGCATAGCAATATTGCCATCTGGGATGCATGCCGCAGTTCATTTTCTTCCTAGTTTAGGTGATGATATATTGAAATAAAAAGAGAAATTTACTGATACAATTTCAATGGTAGGTCCTCTTTTACACTCTTGAAGTAGAAAATGTTCTATTTGCTTTCTGGGGCTCTTTGTCTTTTCCTTTTTAACAGATATTTGTTATCTTTGCACTGTTTGTAAATTTTGCACTTAGACTTGGCCTCTATGTTATTGTAAACTATTGGTAGGTACCATCCAGACAAGAATGCGAACAATCCTGAAGCTTCAGAGCTTTTCAAGGAGGTTGCATATTCTTACAGCATACTATCTGATCCAGAGAAAAAGAGGCAGTATGATAGTGCCGGATTTGAGGTACTTCGGCACATCTTTTTTTCCTCTGTTCATTTGTAGTTTGATTTGGTGGAATGCCCAGTGATTTGTATATAAATGATGCCAGATGCTACATCCATTAACGTGATGCTTTCTGATATTCTAATCCTATTAGATTTTTGTGGTACCAAGTGAAATTGCATTTAACTTGATCAGATAAAATTTAAAAGATTGATCAGTCATAATTGCCTCTAGATCAAAGGAAACCAACATTCTGCATAGCTCTTTAATGTCTTGAGCTGAAATTGTCATTGTATCTCTGTTTAAAATGCATAAATTTTTAATGGTTAGAATCAATCTAGTAGCATAAAGACAACATTAAAGCTATTCCAAATCTTGATCTCTTTGCACTACTTTTAGAATTCCTGTTGGCATACACATGTATGGATATTCTGGGCCTTATGAAGTTAATTTGGGACTCTGCAGCACTGATATTCATTTCATTTATACTCACTGTGACTTAGTGCTACAGGATTCTAATTTTGTTCTTCTTTGCTGGAGTATGAATTTGTATCAATTCTTTCTTTTTCTCATGTTTGTATATAATTTTTTTTCTCCTATGGACTAACGTAAAATGTAAATCAGGCTCTTGATGCTGAAAGCATGGATATGGAAATTGATTTATCTAATCTGGGAACTGTTAATACAGTCTTTGCTGCATTATTCAGGTGATTCTGAGTCGAAATTTGAGGCTTGTGTTTTGTTCAGCTATCTTAATGTCTTTTATCTTAATTTTTCACAGCAAGCTTGGTGTCCCCATCAAAACTACAATTTCTGCCAACGTGCTCGAAGAAGCATTGAGTGGAACTGTTACTGTGAGACCTCTTCCGATTGGAACATCAGTTAGTGGAAAGGTGCTCAAGTCTTTTTACTAAATGATATTAGCCAATGTCTTTCACACCAACTATTCTTGCTCATTTTATTTTTCCATGCAGGTGGAGAAGCAGTGTGCCCATTTTTTTGGTGTCACAATAAATGAGCAACAAGCTGAATCAGGGATTATTGTGAGAGTAACTTCGACTGCACAAAGCAAATTTAAGGTTCCAATTTGTGGTGGGATGAGTGCGTAGTGTGTTTAGTTTCTTCTTTACAATTGTTAAAGCGTTGTGTTGAATTGGTGTAACTTTCAGCTTCTGTATTTTGAACAAGATGTGAATGGTGGTTATGGATTGGCCTTACAGGTATTCTTCATTTTCCTTTTGAAATTTTCAGTTTGCATTTTGAGGTTATGAACATTATTTTCCTTTCTTTGAGCTTTAATTTCTACTTTTCGTTTTTATTTAATTTTTTTTCTTTCCATCTTGTGTTCTTTTCATGCATCTTTAAATAGAACCTTGGTTTGCATTTGTCCTGGTATTTCACTTTTGCAATGTTGCAGTTATGCATGTCATGATAATTAACAAGTTTGGATGGAAAGGCCCCTTGTAATTTCATAATCTTATACTCTGAATCCTCAATGTCACTCCTTGTCTCACCATAAATACAAACAAGCAAAATTTTTGGTGGTTTCCTACATTGAGTTGGTTTCAATGTTTTTCTTGGTCATTCATATGAGAATAAATCGGCAAATAAGGATTGGCTGAAAGAAGGAAACGGTAATAAATAATATGTGAAGAATAAATTAGGGTAAACAGAGAAGAGGGGAAATTGATTCAGAGAAAAATAGTACGGCTGATTCAAGATTTAATAGTGTGCTTTGAGTATTTGTTTACATTCAAACAACTCAAATCATTCAAGAACTTTTGATTAGAATGTCATTAACGAATTGATATTAGCTCTGATGATTTTGCTACTTGCTCTTTGCATGTAATTACCCAGCTTGAACAGTTGATAATTCTTTTAGCGATCTTATACTACCGCTTAATCTATCATCTGTGTCCTTTTAAACCATTTAACCTGCCTATAAATTGCTGAATACATATGACCCGGAGAAATTTTGAAGGTAGTGATGCTTGAGAATGCTTGTATCATTTCTTTGGAAGTATGGATGATTCGAGCATGATTATATTTTTTTGTTTCTGGCGTACTTTATACCAACACAGTGACATATTGTTTCTTAAGACATGCTGTGTGGTGTTTGTGGCATTGGTTATTCTCCTGTTGAATTGCTTGGGGGTAGACTTAGTTGTTTCAATATCACTTGGCTTTTGATGTAATTATTTTGGTATATTATGGGATTTTAGGCTGTGTTTGAGGTAGTAAGGGTTAAATTTATATTCCTAAATCCTAATTCATAATATTCCTTTTCTATTCTACATTTTTCTTTTTCATTTGCTTAACATTTAAAGCTACTGCTCTATTTTAGAAACATAATTAATGGTACATATTTTATTTTTGTACTACCTACAGAATACTGCATTATGAAACATCAACGATATGTTGTGTGACGCCACAAATAAATGTATGATTTCAAATATCAACTATATGTATAGCTTGAAATAAAACAGGATTTTTATGTTCTCCATAAAAAATCTCTTCTAAGTTGGATGAGGGGGAAAAAGACTTCTGAAAATCTTGCATAAAAAACTTTAGAATGTGTATCATCTTTACCATAATCTAAACAAAGCAACTCGTGATAGACAATGTGCAAATATCTTTTGAGCATTTTCCAATTGTAATACAATGTTGGAAACTTGAAATCCCTTCTTACATCTGTATTTACCATGACGAACCTCTCTCATTAGATAAGACATCAGAGTGTGCAAAATTAATATAATATTGTCTCTGCAGGAAGATAGTGAGAAAACAGGCAAGGTGACATCTACAGGGATGTATTTTCTTCATTTTCAAGTGTACAGAATGGATTCAACAATTAATGCGGTGTGAATGTGATCCACATTTTGCTGCTTCTTGTCTTATTTTATTTTGGGTTTTTCTTGTTTTACTCTTGAAACAACGTTCTGTATTTGATGTGACTAGTTGGCAATGGCTAAAGATCCCGATGCTGCATTCTTTAAAAGGTTGGAAGGACTTCAGCCTTGTGAAGTTTCCGAACTAAAAGCTGGCACTCATATATTTGCTGTTTATGGTCTGAATTATTTTTCCCCCCATTTTTGATTGATCTTAATCAGTTATCTTCCGTTTAATCTGACTTTAGTGTATTTTTTCCAGGCGATAACTTTTTCAAAACTGCCACCTACACAATTGAAGCACTTTGTGCAAAGACTTACGAGGATACCACTGAGAAGCTCAAGGAGATAGAGGCTCAGATTCTGAGAAAAAGAAATGATTTACGCCAATTTGAGACAGAATACAGACAGGTAGACTCCAATCTGGTTTCTACAAGCTTTCTGCTGTTCATGCTTGTCCTTGTGATTAATTGACTTTTTGTTTGTAGGCTTTGACACGCTTTCAAGAAGTGACTAACAGATACACACAGGAAAAACAATCTGTATGTTTCGAAACCTTGATTGCTGCAATATTCTGTTTTTTTTTGTCTGTCACTTATGAGACTGGTAAGCCAACAGACTTTCAGTCTCTTGCACGAGAATGGGTGTTCATTTCGAAAGGCTGTGAATTTTTTTGAACAATCTTATCTCAATTCTGTAACTTCTCAAATTGTTTCATAAGTCCTAATGTTTTCACTTTCACGCTGTAACTCATTGAAAAGTGCCAAACTATTAAAATGTCAGGGTTTTTCTGAAAGCATCCATAGGTCTTGGTGTACTTAAATCTAATTAGAATTGCGTATGCTGCATGACTACTACAAGGTCGATTCTTCTTGGTTAACTTTTTCTATGACCTCCTGTACAGGTTGATGAGCTGCTTAAGCAGAGAGATACTATACATGCCTCATTCACTGTAGCCAGGACTGTTACTACGTATAGTAACGGAAGTACAAGCAAAGTTCTCGGTGAAGATTCAAAAACTGATAGTCCAGCGGAAGATGCAAGCTCAGATGGAAAGGATAAGTCAGGCAAAAAGAAGTGGTTCAACTTGAACATTAAAGGATCTGATAAAAAGTTATGAAAAGTTTTAGTTGATTTTGTATGACTCAAGAGTTCATATGGATGTTTCATTGTTGCATTGAAATCCTCAAGCCACCTACTTGCTGCATGCAAATGTTTGTATTTTATTATTTTTTGTCTATGTTACCTCTCTAGGGTTTTGTCAAGATGGTTATTTTTTTTTTTTCTTACATTATGCTTCTGTAAGAAAATCTCAAAGTTTGAAGGAATATGCATGATCTTCCCATTCATGTTTATGTGACGTGCCTGATCGCGCACCTCTTAGTTCTCATTTGGGAACATTAACCCGCTGTAATGTTTTCATTCAATATTATCTTCATTGCGTTGGCTTCCTTCTAGTAATTTCACAAAGAACACCAATTTACCCATCTTTTAAGTTTTTTTAATAAAGTAATACGACTCTTCCAAAGAATTTAGCCTTTTATGTTCCTCTTGTACTCGCATACAAGAAAAAAATGTCAATGCTTACAATAAGCATAAAAAGTTACTAATATAATGATTATGAAAAGACTCAACTTCTATTAGCTTGCAATGTGTATTACCAAATTTCTTAATATCATTATCATAGTTTCAAGTTTCCTTACCACTTTTACTACATTACTGCACTCATTTTCTCATAGTGTATAGTTGTGCTTCACCAATCATGGTCCACCTGGCACATCCTCGAATTAAACCTCATTAGATGCTTACACTGTAAGCCTTGATAAATTGTCATTAAGAATGTGAGCTTATATTGTAGCTTCCGTTGGCTAAATTCACTAATCTTTACATCATCCCTTTGATTAGTCATCCAAGTCTACGTACTGTAATCCTTAATACATTCCTAATGCCGATAATTTGACTGAACTTGGTGAAATTTAAAGGCAATTCACCAACTATTACCATTGATGCTTGCATTGTCCATTTGTTTTTATTAATTAAGTACTTCTGTTGTAAAAAAATGAGAGTGAGTTACAAAATAAGAGAAGCGGTAAGCTAAAATTCCTAACCATTGAACAAACTAATGAAATGCCATTCGAGAATTTTGGACCTGTAAGTAGTCCATAGTTAAACTAGTAGCGAAAGAGTTGGAGGTATTAAAAAGTTAGATGTTCTAAGATGCTTTTAATAAGGAGATAATTGTAGAGCTAGAGCTACTATATTTAGCTAACCAAACTTCCGTTAATTTTCCTTTAATTTTTTTATAGAAGGTATGAGGTTGGTATTGGGTGTTGTGAAGATTCTATTATTCCTTTATATATATATATATAATATATATGATGAAGACAATTTTATGGAATTTAATTTCTTGTTGATTTTCACCTACGATCTAAAGTAACCATTCCAAGTATGGTTTGAGTCTTGGTATAATAGGTGGAATTGACGAGCAAAGGGTCCAAAGCAAAAGACATGTAACACCAATCAAAGAGGAGATGCTTCATAGTTTCTAAAGGTATTGAGCAAAACATGTACTACGTTTGGTTCCTGTCCCCGGGGACAGGGACAGGAGACAAGACATGAAAATCTTGCCCCCATGAGTGTTTGCTTCATGTCCCTAAGTTTGTGTTCCCTGTCTCCGGAGGACAGGGACATGAATTTCTGTCTCTCCCAAAAAGGGAGGACAGGGACAACATGTCCTTGTCTCCGCGACTTAACAACCTTCGTTTGACTCATTTGCCCTACGACTCTAGCTACCGTTTTCTTCCCCGACTTCGGCTCTGCCCCGACTGCTGTTCGTCTTCGTCCCCGACTACTCTTCGTCCCCGACTCCAGCGTGTGTATTCTTCCCTCCGGATCTCTTCGAATCTCTGCGTGCCCAAGACGTCGACTCTCCCCGACTGTTGTTCGTCTTTGTCCCTAATTGCTCTTCGTCCCCGACTCTAGCTACTGTATTCTTCCCTCCGGATCTCTGCGTGCCCAAGACGTTGGTCGCTCCAGGGTCGGGTAAGTATTTGATTTTATGGCTTAAAAATGTTGGTCGTCCTTGCTTGACCGACATTCTAGAATCGCAACCAGATCAGTATTGTCGTCTTCTTCTACTCTCTGTCCCTCTGTATGGTTGATTTTGTGGTTGACCCAGAGACCCGCATTATTCCCGGATCCAACAATGCATGCCCACTGGGTTTTTGATTTGTCTTCATGTGTGGGATGTGAAGTTTGTATTAATTTTTGCTTTAGGTTTGGTTGGGGATTTGTATGCTTTGGGGAAGAAGGAGTTTTGATTTGTATTCTGATCAGTGGTCGGGTTTTGTTGTATGCGACATTGGTGAGAAGAATGTTAGTTCTTGCAATAAGTTTGGTTGGATGAATTGTATTCTGTTGTCTTGGTTGAGTCTTGTAAATGCACAAAACTTTAATTAGCAACTAGATCCTTTGCAATAACTTAACATGTTTCTTATTATGTTTCTGTTTAGGATTTATTGGAGTTGTTGATCGGTGAGAGGTTGCAATCATCTCCAAAGAGTTTCTTCGGTTTCTGTGGCAGGTATTTGATATATTCTCAATTTAATCATCTTCTTGATTTGTAATTGAGATAAAGCCTTGTATTGTTGGTTGGAAGATGTTGATGTTTGTATAATATGACATGCTGTTCAGACTTTTAGTGTAGATCTTGAAAAGAAACCAGACAATTTGTATGTATGTTTTGATGTTGAGTGCTATTCATTGGTTGATTGAAATGTATATAGCCATGACTTTATAGAAGGGACTAATAGGTCAGTCAAACAAAACAAGTCTC
>JAOSBP010000204.1:9914554-9937915 GCA_027563825.1 Erythroxylum mucronatum
GACGAGGACGCAAACCACGAACGGCGTCTGGAACTTCCACATCAGGATGGCCGAAGCGTAGGCGCCCACCGCGACGAGGCCCGCGTCATCGAGATCTCGTCCAGCATCAGTCGGTTGAGCCACACCGACGCCCGCTCCGGCGGCCGCTGGATGGGAAGCTCGAACGAGACGGCGCTCTCGAGACGTTGTCCCGATGCCTCGAATTCTCCTTCCCCTGCTGCTGTAGAAGTCGGCTGTTGTTGAGACAAGGTCCCGGGGAATGGTGTAGAGTCAGGCTTTGATGCTGAGGGCGCCCCCAGTGGTCGTGTGGGCTCCGCTACTGCTGCCGCTGCCGGAGCAGCTCTGGTAAAATGATGGTGCTGGTAGGCCGGTGGAGCACCAGTAAGGGGAGTTTCCTCGTGATCCCGATCGTCCTCGAGTTCGATGGAGGCAAGTCTTTCGTTGGCGCGCAACTGTGCCGACGCCAGACTCTGAGCGATTGCTTCTTCTTCTGCATCTTCGAGTTCGGTCTTCTCGTCGGAGTATCTGATTGGGTTAGCCACATGAAAGAGCCAATCTATACTCTTTAGCGTACCTTCTAGAAGATATTACATTTGCGTAGGTCAGAGTATTAACCATGAGCGTCAAGGTGATCTTGCAAGACTCGAGCGTCGCCCTGTATGTCTGCACCTTGTTCTTTTTTAGTGTCCATTTGATCCTAGCTTTTATATCTAGGTTTATCTGCCCCGCTTTTGAGGTATCGACATGTAGGCTTTTGACGATGATGTCTATGTTGTCGAAGATAACCCTGCATCTGGCAATGATCTGTTGCGTGGTGTCGACCGCCGTCACCGAGCTTCGTCGCGACTTCGCGTCGCTGAGTACTTGCTGCAGCTGTTTCAAGACGGCGCAGAAGAGTGAGATCTCGATGCCAAGGTCGCGGACCTCGTCGCCCGCAGATCCTATCTGACTGGACACTTCAAACAGGAATATCGAGAGCTTGGCTCCGGCTCCGGCAAGACTGGCAATGGCGCTGATGGCCCCGAAAAAAAGCAAGCGTACAAGAAAGTATGCGAGAGAGTGGAAGAAAAGAAAGTGAGAGAGTCGTAGAGCATACCTTAGCATTTAAGAATTCTAAAGCTCGATCTAGGACGGAGGTTTTCCGCGAATTAACAAGGAAAGGAAGGTGTTGAGACGGGAAGCAAAACGAAAGAAAGGCAAGGAATCGGCTTGGCTCAAGCGAAATAAGCTGAGGCATTGACGTTTGGTTTAAGTAAAACGAGTTAGAACGTCGACGTTTTAAATTTGGCACAGAGTAGGACCAGCGTTAGTGGCACAGATGATCTGGTGCTCTTTTGGCATGGCTTATAAAATAAACTTGGAAAAGCCACCACCGCCATTGCCTATGAAACTAAAAGCTACACCTTACGTACAGGGATACAACATCGTCGTTGTTTGTTGAGAATACAAACTTAAAGTTCTTGGTATTAAGAGAAATAAACTAGACAACTTAAAGAGTGTGAGAAACTTACCAAATGGATGCAAGGTCATGACTCAACTCTAGCTAACACTACTAAGAAAAATATGCTCTTTAATCCACCTAAAAGTATTTTAACAAATCATTTAGATGTCCTATTTAGATTCTCCTTAGTACAACTAAAAGCAACTTCAATAGGCGACTATTGACTAAGCTAGTGGTAAAAGTAAGTAGATAATTGCTATGGGCATCACTTTATCCTATAACATCTACTTGCTCAAAATTGTTTGAATTGGTTTAAGTTCTATTAGAAGTATGTTTGAGCCCCCTTTAAAATCAGAACTCTCTATTATGTTGAAACTTGCCAACATCAAGCAATATTAAAACTAGTATACACAATTAATCATTTGGCGAGTATGAGTCCTCTAATTCTCATAAAAAGGCCTTAGCACAAGTCCTGGATATTGAGCTTTATTTATTGAAATACTCTTGTATTCCTTTTCTCACATATAATATAAATTCAATAACTAAACACTAGCTTGATCAAGGTATTATCTCCTTCATGTATGAACTTTGTATGCATTGTCCAAAGGATAACTTGTGCCCAATTATTTCCAGACCATTGTAGTCTACATTTGTTGCAAGAATAGTTCCAGAAGCTAACAACATAATGACAGTTAACTGGGAGATGATCTTGAGATTCTAGATCCTAAATTCAAAGCTTACAGAGGTTATTACACAATTCCATACCCTTTACTCTATGCATGATTTAGAGTTTTTACTTAATAACAGTCTATAAATTGAATGAGGTTTTAAGAGAGTTATTATTAAACCATACTAGCCTTTTCCATGAGACTTTTTTCATATAAGTCCTGAGCATTTCAAAATATGGTTTGTTGGTAAATTGTTTTAAGACATGTCTTTTCTAGAAGATTCTGTTCTCCTCTTCTAAACTAAGCTTACAGGTGGGAGCATTCGTCATTATAGTTTCAAAACCTCGATACCTACAGTACCATTTTCCTTCCACTATGAATTGTTCCACTTAGCTAAAAGTGAAATAATTCCCTTTTAGGCTTTCCAATCTTTATAGCTTGAAGATTGTCCACGATGGTTCAAATTATCGAACCAAAACTAGATATGTGTATTATTTCCAATCTTTATTTACGTTAATAGGAGGCCTAACCATTTGCCAAATAGGAGCATTGAATCAGTAAAGATCTTGACCGAGTATGAATTAACACCACTCAACAATAACAATAAATGATTAACAAATGAGTGTTGGAAGAACTCCAGATTTTTACATTTTTGTTAGAACTTAAACTCCCTATAGTTATTAGTCTTTTGAGTAAGGAGCCTAGTAAGAACTTCTATACACATCAAGAATAAGTTAGAAAATAAAAGATCCCTTTGTTTAAACCCTCTAGCTCTTTGAAAGTAGTTTGTAAGTTCACCATTGACAATAATTGCATAAAAAGTAGTAGAGAAGCATTAGTCAATCTAATTAATAAAGCAGCTAGGAAAGTCAAATGCCTTCCAGGATAAGTTTCAAATCAACAAATCAAAGGCTTTATAAAATTATATCTTTAAAGCACAATTCCTCAAGATCTTTTTACTTTTGTAATCCTTGAATAACTCCTATAATATTAATAAGTTGTCACCTATGCTCCTCCCTTGGATAAAAGCTCTTTGTGTAGAGCTAATGATTATCTTGAGAGCAACCTTCATCCTTTCAACATGCAACCTGAAAATTACCTTATAAATTACATTGCAATAGGAAATTGGTCTATAATCATAAAGTGTACTTGCATTCAATTTCTTTAGAATGAGACATACAAAGGATTTGTTGAGTTACTTGAGCATTTTCCCACTATCAAGGAATTAAAGGATGACTTTAGTGATCATGTTACTTGTTAGGCTCTAGTATTTATAATAAAAGAATTTAGGAAATTTATACTAGGCTCTTTATCAATATTGATCTCAAATAATACTTATTTTATTTCTTCATCATTGAAAGGCTCAAACACCTCCTCATTTTGTTGTTGAGTGATATAATTAGAAACAAATTCATTTAGTACCTGTATAGTTAAGCACTGCTTCTAGAATCCCTAGTAAGTTCTTGAAGTGGTTAAATGCCAATTCATTAATCTTCTCTTGGTCTTTAATGTTTTCCCCATTTGGATTTTCTAAGAATCAAATTTTGTTTGAGTCCTTTATGTTTAGAATGGCATTATAGAAGAAGCTGGTGCTTTTATCCTAAAGTTTGTATTATTAACCAAATGGAGTTTTTTAAGCTCTTCCTCCAATGCATGGAGTTTCCTAGTTAGGATTAAAACCTTTTCATTTCCATACCTAAGCCTTTCTTGATAACCTATTTATGTTCACCATTAGGTTGTTGAGCCTAAAATGAACTTTTTTCCTTTTTTCTTAACTTTAGAAGAACCTTGATATGTGTGTAATTTAAGCATAAAGGAAAACTAGATAAAGCTCTACCCCTACCGAACGTTGAAAGCCATTAAGGATTGGCCACATCTCTATCCAAATTTTTTCCTTGTAAGCTAACTTCCCCCATGTTTATTATTCCAAGAAAAGTAAGTTCTTTCATATTTTAGGTCTGATAGATTAGCATCAATGATGCAATTAACAATATCTCCATTCTTTTCTTTAATAATTATCTAGCCCCTTTACACTTCTTATACCAGTGTAATAATATTGAAATCCCCTAGGGCAATTTAAGTTTAGTTAATAGAGTTTCTTAGACTTTAAATGCTACTCCAAAGTGAGGACCTTTAGAACTTATGGTTAGCTCTATATATCAAAGTAACTCCAATATTTCCAGATCATGTATTTGCACTAACTAATAGATGAATCATTTCGTCATTGATTATGGTTTGATGAATCCTGAAGATCTTCAGGTTAAAAGCTACTAGAATTCTTCCATTAAGATATGCTTGATTGTTTGTAGTTATTGTCCATTCCTTATCAAACATCTGAAAGCACTTTTGATCTTCCTTTTCTTTACCTTATTTTCCAAAAGTCCAACAATTTAGAGTTTTCTAACAATAAATAATCTTCAAATATTTATTTTTTTGGGGTAATTCACGCTTTTGACATTCCAGACAATAATCATTAGTGAGAGCTAAGGGTTTACATTTTCTCTGTTATTTTCTTCATATTTTCCTAATGGTTATAGTACTTGAATTATTTTAAAGCTCCTTTAATTCTCAACTAAAGGCCTCTCTCCTTTTTTTTTCCCCTAATTCTATATTAGGGGTTAGACAATAAAGGATAACAATTTCTCACTTAGTGGCCTCTCTCCTCCTTATTCATTGTGGTGGGTATCAATAATGAGATTATCATCTATTTACCTTTTCTCTTCCATAACTCTATAAGTATTGACATTTCTTCTGGTGGTGTTATTTCTTTATCTGCTTGTGTTATCTCCTTTTATTGGTCTTTTGCTTCCTCAAGTCTTACCATTGTTTGTGTGGAGCAGATAATAGTTTCTTCCACCTTTTTATTATATTCCCCATTATCCAGTCTGTTTATAGGGTTTGCCTTTTTCTCATTCTTTCGAGTATCTTGAGTGTCCCTTCTTTTATTTTCATTTATAGCTAATTTAGATATATCATCAAGGTTAAGAATCCTACCTTGTTGGCTTCATATCCTCTTTCCTTTTCTAGGATTAGGCTTCCATTAAATGAGAGTTTAGCTTCTGATTCCAACAATCTCCTTGCTCGTTCAGTCTCATCACCTTCAGTGTATTAGGTAGCTTTTAACTACCCACTTCTATACAAATTCTTGCATATCCAATTCTTCTTAAGCTAGTTGTGTTTTTATCTAGGCATAAATACCTGCATATGGAGCTTACTAGATTACTCAATCTAGTAGTTGACCAATATTTAAAAGGAATATGGTGGAGATTAATCCATATAGGCAAATTTCTTATATTATTTTTATTTAAAGACATCTTTGGTTTTCATCAATAGGGCTTTACCTTGAATGTGAGAAAACTTCATTTCCAATATTCTAAGCATGCTCTTCTCATTATCAAACCTGAAGATGTAGTCACCTTCATTAATGAGTATTCTCTAAACTATTTCGTCCTCAGTTGGCTTCAAAACATTTTAGTACTAGGGAGAAAGGAAGCTTCTTTCCTATGAAGGAACCTACAAGGGATGATTTCAATCTTATGACCCCAACTTTTAGCACTTCTAAAGGTGGAAAAACTATGGAATCCTATCCATGACCTTGATTGGAGAAATATTTTAGAATGTCTTGTTAAACTTGATCACCTGTGACTTGTTTCTTAGATTTCTTCAATGGTATCATATGGAAGTAATTAGCTTCTTTAAGGGTGGAAAGTCTAACGCGGATGGAAGTCTTGACTCTTATGACAAGTTAGGCTATACAAGAAGCCTAGGATTAGGCTATGCAAACTTGCCATTTGAAGGTTTTGGAGTTGAAGTTGAGTTTGGAGTCTACTCTAAAATCAAGAATGCATTTAAGGCCACGGTAATAGGATTTGGAGGAGCTAAAGCACATACAGTTGTGGTCTTTTGTAATAATGGTATATAAATGTTCTTGTTGATTGGTTTGATAAAGCCTAGAGGAGACTTTGGGGCAGAAAAGCATGAATCCTGCATTTGTTGTAAGGTAAAAAGGGAAACATATGCCTAAATCAAGATATTTTGGTGAAGGTAGAGGCCTAAATAGGAAGGTTCTGCTCTATTATCTTAAAAGGTAACTGATTTTTGAATTGTATAATAGTTAGAAAGGGAAGCAACACTAACGAGAAAGGTGGGCTAGAGTTTACTCTTTCTCGACGTTATCTCTATGTTTAAATTATTACAATAAAATTTTAATATTTTGTAATCTTAAAATTAAACTCACCTTTTAATAATACATATATGTAAACAAATAGTTACTGTAATGTTATCATAAGAATACATATTAGCTAAATATGATAACTTTCTTATAAGTATAAATAAAAATACTTTATCTCATAATTTAATTTTATAATATATGTTAAATATTTATTAAAATAATAATTACTTTGACTACAATTTATTATACATGCTTGTTTTTATAATAAGGATTACATTTACATTCATTTAGACATGGATACATTCCTAAAGTAGTAGATGTGGCACAATGCCTTCCATGGTTGGTCATTGAGAGAGAGCTCTCATCAGAAGAAAGGAACAAGTCAACTAGTAAGAGTAACAATTAATGGGTGCTTATTGAATACAATTTTAAGTTTCCAATTCGTGGGCTATGCCACCTTTCGTAAAGTGTCCGGTTTGGGATTAGGAGATGGCTCTCACCAAAAGAAAAGAACTAGTCAATAACTAAGAGTGACAATTAATGGGTACTTACGGAATGCAAATTTTAAGTTTCCAGGGACCAAGATCCTTTGTCTAGTTTTTATGGTGTCTTATTGTGTCTAGTGAATCTCAGCCATTCATTTATGTAGGTCCCGTATGGACCCCATATAAATAAATGTGAGACCCACATAAATGAATGGTTGAGATTCACTGGACACAATAAGACACCATAAAACTGGACAGAAGATTTGGACTCAGTTTCAGGGCTATGCCACCTTAAGAATAAAGCAATCGCAATTTTCTTCATCATTATTTATAAGTGAAGTGTTATAATTCTAAAGATGAACATAAAATTGAAGTGAAATTAAACAAATATAAGTTTCCACATTAATCTATCATCTTAAGATTTTATGTTGAAATGTAGTATTCTTAATTAATTATGTGTGAGTACATTTGAATATAATCCAATTTCTTTCCAAATATCATTGAAACTTTTTGTTGATATCATAATTAAGTTAATTAAACTCAATGATTAGAAATACATGAATTTAAGTATGATAAACGATCATCAGGGATAAAATATAAACATTTATAAATAAAATTGTCCCATACCAAAAGATTATATAAGAATAAAGTAAATTATGTTTAATGGTAATCTATTATATATCTTCGAACTTTTAGGTTAAAATATACTATCCTTGATTATATATAAGCTAGTATTTGCTGACATGGATGTACCTCTCTTTATTATAATATATCCACTTTATCCTTTAACAAATTGTGTACGGCATGGAGAGCATCCGCCAAGAAAAGATGTCTCGTTTAGAATGGAATTTACCTTCTGATGAATTAACTGCTTCCATTTGGGAAGATATTCTTGTAGTCAAGGTGACAGTCGCCTCTATTGAGCACCAATCCAATATTATGAATAAATTAAGTCTAACATACACAATCTCGTTTGACTTGTTCAGAGAGGTAATATATTCCGAGCATCGGAAAACTAACTAGCTATTTAGGGGTGAACATTTGGACTAATCGGGCCAAATTTTCACTGTTCAGGTAAAGCCCGAATTACCCAAAAAAATTTCCATCTTATCTGGCCCGAACCCAAAATTTTGTTACCCGAACTTACCCGGCCCAATCGGGTAATTTGAGTAAATCGGGTAATTTTGGGTTACCCAAAAGTTTGTTTGGTTCTCTTTCAAAAATTACACAAAATAATTAAATACTTGAATTACATTCTTCTATATCTCATTTGAGAGATATAAAACAAAACAAATAGTTGAATTCACTAATATTATAACCAAATATTTCAATTAACTAGCATAATTAATCTATTAATTCTACAAGAAAAATAACAAAATGTATTTTCATAATTCTTTTAAACCTAATTCGAGTAATCGGGTAACCCGAATTTTTTTCGGAGTTATCCGTCCCAAACCGAAAACAATTCGGGTAATACCTGACCCGACCCGATTTACCCGTATTTTAGTATTTTATTACTCGAATTAATTCGGGCCGGTCCTAATAATGCTCACCCCTATAACTATCTAGTATGAACCTGGATTGACTGAACCAATAATATCACATATTACTTTCTTTTTAAACACCATCCTCCAAATTATGAAATTGAATACCATCCTGTCAGCTAATTAATTTATACTTTGCAAGGTAGCAAACAGAATAATTAATTTGCAACTAGATAATTTCACAATTCATCGCCCAACTAAGAATTGAATCCAGTGAAGAGGTTCATTGAATTTGATAAACTTGGACATAATTTTGGATCAATGAAATCTGTGCCAGTAAGTTCTATGCTCATGTCCCCTCAAATCAGCACCTTTATCTTTCGTGGAGATGGTATGGGACCAGACATATAATATATTGCTGTGGAAATAACTCAATTTGCTTTTAGTAAATGGAACTAATCGATAGGGCACTTCGGTCAGAAATGGTTTTATATGGAATCCATCAAGCAAGTATTGTAGTATAGTAAAATGTTACCTTTTACATGACAAGCTTTTATCATTTCGAAACTGTTCGTATACAAGTTCTCCTGTACACTTTTGAGGGATCAAGCTGAAGGATTCTGCTTTTAAGGAAACGTGAAATCTCCCACGGCAGTGTGTATCTATACCTATTCTTTTATTTATAGACTAGTTAGGGACCACAAGTTAGGAGGCATGAAAAGGATTTAACGACCAGTGGTAGTGGTCCGTAAGGGGCATTGCGTAAACCTTGGCTTTTACAAATCCTTTCCACGATAAACATAGCAGAATCATATTGTGGGTCTCCAAATTTCAGTATCAAAAGTGGCCTTAACACTGACATGCGATCTTGTACGATGTGCCTTTGAAGTTACGTTTTAAACTGTTTTTGGTACTGTGTGCTTTAAGTACCGATAACAATGTAGTCACTGATTGAACAGCTTTTAGACATGTTAGTACAATGATGTTTTGATTCTATATAAGGTAATGATCAATTTTGTTACTATACCCTTTTTTAGGCTACATTAAGCAAGAGCTCTCGCTTGCAAGAATTGTGTTCAGGAAAGGTGTAACTTTGGTGCACTTGAATTGTAATAAGAAACATATATAACCATATTTATAATGGTATAAATACTTTAAAAATTTTACTTGAAGTATTAACTCTTAATATAACATTGTTTCATGGCATCACAAATTTAACAGTAACTTGGTCACCTTTACACATGAAAAGAGTTGCAATATTAATCTACACAGGGTAAATAATTAGTACCTATATCATACTCCAGTAAATAGAAAGGAATACATAAAAAGGGATGTTATCATATTTGATATTGAATATTCCACTTATGAAGAGATTAAAGTTTAAAGAAGTTTCATTCATGAAATTATTCAAACGTAAGTAGAGTTACTATATCACAGAATGCTTTATGACAACAATCACAGCTGAAACATCGGAATCATGAATCTACTATCATATTTAATTATGCTGCAATCAAAACCGTGAAATCCTTCCGAGACAATTCGTGACATTCATGTTAACTAATTTGTGCAAAAATTCCTTAGGCTGTACGTTACAGGCTCAGGATTGAACAAATTGGAAACCGGCCTTTTTTTTTCAGTAAAAGGATTCAACAGGAAGAAGTTTATTTTCCATAGTGGAGAGAGAGGCTCTGAAGTTTGGGGATTCCTAGGCTGCATCATTTCAGAACAGATTATAGTTACTCAGATGGTGACTTATGAACGAGCAAGTGAAATAATAGTTTAACTGAGCAATAGCATGTTAAGTTAAAACATGCTTAAAATTTTATATTTATTTAATTTAACAAGTTCGTTTCCAATTAAGTAGAGATCGTGTGCTTAACAGCGGGACTTAATTGTATAATTTAATCTTCTATCTTTATCTTATTATTACAAGTACTACCCCTCATCCACGGTCATGCACCTTGTTGCGTTAAAAATTCTGTCAAAACTGTAGCACATTTCTGCCACTCAATGTACTTTGTTCAGGTTCCTTTGATCATAGTTTTGTTTCCATTGCCAAGCTTAAAGCCTCTTTCGTTCATGAACTTGGGGACATTTTCTACCGTTAAATCAGCCATCCAGCTTGATTAGTGTATGTTTAGTCCAATCAGGATTGTGATACTGATAGGCTATGCCGTGTAAGTCCAACTCTCAAGGCCTTGAATATAATGTTCAATTTTACTATCAAGGCCCTTACTTTCACTAGCCTAAGTAAGCTCCAGTGGGGATATAGGAAACATTTGTTCGTAGATGGTGCTTTATTGGGCCATAGTCTAAATACAAAACATGGTTGTTGTCTTAAGAGAAAAATGTAGAATCCCTCGTAGCCACTCTGTTTGTAGCCGAGGGGGTGCAGTAGGAGATTCATTTTTCTCGCTCAATTTGGTTTCAAAATCATGTCGCTTGTGTTAAAGGATGTACATGGGCAAAAATGCCTGAATAAACTATGCCTTAAAATTGGGCGTCACATGGAGCTTCTGGGATCACCCACTTGACATAGTGACTAGACACTGGAAATCTGCGCTAATGTTCAAGTCAGACATTCTCTCCATAACTTCACCCTAATCCTCATGGAAGTCATTATAGGATAAATCGGGGACCTTCAATTTAGTAACTGCTGTTGCTTTTATAGTTTTGTAATGAAAATATTAAGCAATGAAATACCCATAAGACAACGTGAAAAATTGCGGCCATGAATGCCAGTAAGCACAAGTACACCCGAAATGGGATCATAAAAGTCGTATTGAAGTGGTCTCTTAGGAGAGTGTACCTTACCTCGAGCATAGTCACGAACTTTTTTGGGAAACTTGAATTCATTTGTAAAGCACCAATATGTTGAGTATCCAGCCTTATTTTGAAATTTTGGATGATGTGGAGGACAAAATTACAGTTGATAGTCATCAACTCTAAAAAATAAAGATCATGTGGGAGAATTATCTGAAGATAGTGAAGATCTTCATAGATAGGGATGTATCAATCCTAGTTAAATATAATCTCTTATCTTGTTAATAATGATGTAGATGAATTCTATTAGATAGAGTCCTATTTAGATATGGATGTTACCTTATTGAATAATCAACAAGTTGACTATAATGAAGACCATTCTTGATGATGAACTCCAAGTTTTGTTTTTGTTGGGTTCATTATTGGATAGCTGGGAAACACTAGTGGTGACGATTAGCAACTCGACTCTTGAAGGTGTGCTCTTTTTGGATGTAATCAAAGAGAGTATGTTTAATGAAGAAATTAGAAGAAACGAAATTAAAGTTGACAATATGCAGGCTTTTGTGATAGAAACCAAGGGGAGGAACAAAAGTAGAGTGCCCAATGGTCATGACAAGTCTAAAAATAGTTCAAAGTCTAAAGGTGATAAATACGTAAAGACATGCTACTATTGCGATAAGTTAGGATACATTAAAAAGTTTTGTTATAAGTGGAAGATGGATCAAAAAAAGGAAGCTCATTAGGATGAGGATGATTATGATGATAAGAGTAACAATTGTAATTGTTTCAAGCACGAATGATGAGGTGACACTAGTTTGTGCAACTAATGAATGCTTCCATATCAACGATGTTGGTTCAAAATGGTTAATCAACACGGGAGCATCTTATCGTTATGCTCTAAAGAAAGAGTACTTCTCAAGTTATAAGAGCGGAGATTTTGGGAGCATCAAGATGGAAAATCAAAGCTCTGCCAAGATAGTTGGTATAAGTGATATCTTGGTTAAGATAAATGTCAGATACTTACTGATCTTGAGAGATGTATGACATATCCCCAATCTAAGCTAAACCTCTTATTAGTGAATGTGTTAGATCAAAAAGGATTTAAGAACATTTTTGGGGATAGGAAGTGGAAATTATCCAGAGGCGCAATGACGGTAACCCGAGGATAGTTTTATTTCTTACTGTATAAGACATACTTTAAAGTGTGTGGTGGTGGAGAACTATAAACAACCAAAGAGGAATCTTCACCAAATCTGTGGCATCGACAAATGAGACTGATGAGTGAGAAGGGATTAAAGTAGCAATCCAAAAAATCCCTTGTCCCAGTTAAGAACTCACAACTGCTTAATCCTTGCGATCATTGTTGGACTGGAAAGCAGCATGGAGTCTCTTTTAAGAGAAGATTTGCAAGGAAGTCAGAGTTATTGGAGTTGACCCATTTAGATATCTATGGTCTTATTGAGGATAATGAGTAGGGGGAGAAATGGGATACAACAGCTGATGAAACTCAGTTTTAAAAGTCGACAAGGAAGCAAAGACTTTTTAAAAGGTATCTAAGTTTTGAGTACTTGTTATTTACTGCTGAGGGGGAGCCTAAGGATGTGGAAGAGGTTTCATTTTACGAAGATGTCAGTTATCATTTGTTGAGGTCCATGATAGAAGAGCAATAATTAATGTTGAAGAAGATTTATACAGATTTGAATGTTGCTGATATGCTAACTAAATTGGCTCCCATAAATAAGCATGAGATTTACAATAGACTTGTCGAGATGAATCTCAAGTAGATGATGGAGAATAACATGTCTTCCTATATTTGAGCTAGAGGGGGAGATTGTTGAGTATCCAACCATATTTTTGGATCTTGGATGATGTAGCGGATAAGATTACAGTAGATAGACATCAACTCTAAAAAACAAAGATCGTATGGGTGGATTATCTGAAGATAGTGAAGTTCTTCGTAGATAGGGATGTATCATTCCTAGTCAAATATAATATTTTATCTTGTTAGTATGATATAGTTAAATCCTATAAGATAGAGTCCTATTTAGATAGGGGCGTTATCTTATTGGATGATTTGATGTAATCTGATGAGGATAAGATGTGATCTAGTTAGTTCAATTTAATTAGGATTTTGAATGGTAAGTCTGAGGAGCCTATAAATAGCTTATTAGAGCCTTGCTTCATACATGAGATAGAGAAGAGATTGTGAGTGTTGTCACAACGTCCAAAAGTGAGAAAAAAATAGAGAGAGGGTAAAGAGGGTTAGATTTTCATCCTTGTTTGATTGTTTTTGGGATTAGTTTGAGAGTTTGTTGATTGTGATATCAACTTTGGTTTCAATCATGAAACTTTGTGCGACAAATTGTTGTTAAGGGAGGGGGGAGGGGTGAGAGATCAACTTTATCTATAAATCTTTATTGAGTTTAGTGGATTCATTTGTCAGTCTGTCCCGTGGTTTTTTTCCTCTACATTGGAGGGTTTTTCACGTTAAATCTTGGTGTTTGTTTCATTGTTTAGTTTCTTATTCTCGTATTGTTCTACTGCTACAATTTGAAGAGTTATTTCTTGGCATTGATATTCGATTGTATTTTTAGAGAGTTGTGTTATTTTTCTCCCAACATATTGAATAGATTTGAAGTCTTCAAAAGACATTTTACATTTCAGTTAATCTATGATCTACAATGATTTGAACCATTTTATTAGATTATACACATTAATGTTTGTAGACCTTTTAATGTTCCATCTTTTAATAGAGAAAAATATTTCTTTTCTTATCATTGACTTCTCATGATATGTTATGTCTATTTACTTAAGGAAAATCTCAAATAGTGGATTCCTTTAAATAATGGGTGCACTTGAGATATACACAACTGAGGTTGAAATGTAAGTAGACAAAAAGGTGAAGATTGTAAGATCTAATAGAGTAGTGAATACTATAAGAAACATGATGAATCAGAACAATTTCCATATCCTTTTTTAAAGTTACTTGACAGACATGACATATTTACACAATCTATTATGCTAGCCATATCTTAATGAAATGGTGTGAGAGAAAAGCATAATAGGACATTAATAGATATAGTTAAGAGAATGATAATTAACTCTTCACTACTTAAGTCTATATAAATGTATGCCATTAAAAATGCTATGTATTTATCAAATAGGGTCCCTAGTAAGATAGTTCCAAAAACACCTTTTGAATTATAGGCTGAAAGTAGACCTAGTTTGAAAAATATGTATGTTTGGGGTTGCCTAATAGAGGTAAGAATCTATAATCCAAATGAAAGGAAATTAGATTCTTGAAAGTTAATGGTTACTTTATAGGTTACCCAAAGAAAACTAAAGGATTTAATTTTTATTGCCTAAATCATGGTTTTAGAATTGTGGAAACTATACATACCATATTCATTAAGAATGATAAAGTTAGTGGGAGTAATGAAAGATAAAATATGGATATAAAAATTAAAGGTAAATGTTTATCCGTAAAAGCTTCTTCATCCATAGTCTCTCCCATTATTTTTTGGTTAATTAAGGAAAATTTAGACAATATTTAACATTGTTTGAATGAAGGATCACACCTATAAGAAACTAACTCACAACCACCTATCATATATGAACCACAAGAAATAACATTTGAGAAGATCTCAAAGAAAAAGAGTTAGCTATTTTAAGTGATTAGTTGGTTTATTTATAAGAGTCAAACGATGATATTGCAATTAATAAAGATTTAGTTTCATTTTGTAAGCTATAAAATATGTAGAGTTTGAAAAATGGATTAGTGACATGAAAAATGATTTAAAGTTCATGGATGATAATAAAGTTTGGGATTTCATTGAATTGCTAGAAGATTCTAAATGAGTTAGGTGTAAATGACTTTTAAAAACTAAACGCAAATCAAATGGAAAATTTGAACAATATAAGGCTTAAAATTATTGCCAAGGGTTATACTTAGAAAGGAGGTGTCAACTATAAAGAGACATTTTCACTTATGTCAAAGAAAGACTCATTAAGGATTATAATGGCATTAATGACTTAATAAGATTTAGACCACACCAAATGGATATGAAAACAACCTTTTTGATAGGGATCTTAAGGAGGAAGTATTTATGGACCAACTTGAAGGTTTTATTAACAAAATAAATGGTGTGTAAACTTAATATGTAGTCATAAATAAATTTCTTGACAATGGTATCTTAATTTCAATAATATTATAACATCTTTTAGTTTTTAAGAAAATATTATTAGTTAGTTTATATATCAAAAGATTAATGGGGGTAAGTTTGTCTTCTTAGTCCTACTAGTTGATGATATCTTCCTTGCTTCTAATAATTTGAGCATGTTATATGAGACAAAAGATTAAATCTCTAAAAATTTTGAAATGAAAGATATAAAAGTGTCCTTTGTAATATGAATTGAAAATTTTTGTGATGGATTTTCTATCTTTCTTTCTCTACTCTTTTTCTTCTTCACATGTCTACAAGTTATTGTTATGAAGTTAATTGCTCTTCCCTATAAGGGACAAGATCTTTTGGGATCTAGGTAAAGGAAAGTCTCAAATTTTTTGGTAAAAATAAATTTCTATCCTTTACTATCTTTTTCAGTTTTTTGTCTTTTGTTTAATTACTCGTAATATTGCTCTTTCCTACATACCTTCTTTTAATTTCTGTTTTAGGAGCACTAATCCATTTAAACTTGGTTCTCTTCTTTTAATTATGATTCGAGTTTTCTTGTACTAGTTTCAGTGAAGTATAATTTCAAGATCAGTGAATTTGGTTCTTTAACTTCTATGGTTTTCTTGTCACCAAATTTAGAGGAGTTTATTTCTTTTTCTTTTTGTTAAGTTTTCAAGATCTTGATCAACTACTTCTCTACACACCTTTGGATTTTCTATTTAAAATTTTCTCCTCTCTCTCACTTTCTCAAAAACCAAGCACACTTCTTTACACACTTTCGGATTTTTTATTCAAAAATTTCTCCTATTGCTTTCTTGAAAACCAAGTAAACCTTATTTACCCAATACTCTTGTACTACTATCACTACCAGACTCTAGTTCCACATTGTAAACATTGCCATACTTTACTCTACCTTCCACTTTGTTTTTAGTTTATCTTCTTCATAACACTCCTTAACTTTCACTTTGTAGTGTTTATGGTATAAAGCTTGTTTGAGATTCGTAGTGCTTCATTAAAATCCTAATATTCTTTAATGTTTTACTTTGTTAAGGTGATTCATTTTGATTTCTTTCCCATTTCTCTTAAAGAATACGTTATAGTAATTGATTTTTTATGTTTTCATTACTTTCTTCTTATTCTCTTATCCGTCTAACTTTCAAACTGGAAATATGTTTTCTTTTCCTTATAAATCCTAAGTTTTAGTATCAATTGGTTGCTTTTAGGTTTTATCTTTTGTTAGGTTTCTAATAAAATTTTCAAGCTTTATCATTTACATTTAGCTAGGGCCTTTTGATTTTATGGATGTAACTATGAGAATCCAACTTTATTCTTCCTTATTGGTAAGTAATTTGGCCAAGAAAATAGTACCCAAATCTTAAACTTCAAGCTTACGTATTTTTATTGACTATAAGTAGTTCCAATATATGCTCTACAACTGAATCATAATTCTTTATGAGGTGGTTATGATAACTGCTACTTTACCTATTAATGGGCTGATAATATTCTCAATTCCACTTTGAAATTATTTTCTTTTTTCTCCTTTTTCGAGTTAGTGAGAGTTCTTTAAACTATTATGTATAAACCTATGCTAGATTGAGTAAAGTGGTGGTGTTCGTACTTAATTACATAGGTTTGAGACTGTGTTTATTTGTATTGGATATTTTTTGTGACTGCTTTTTCTCTTTCTTTTAAGAGTTGTTATTTATTTCCTTTTCTTGGCTTTTTAATGGTCTATTTATTGTTTCCTTTCCCAAGTAATCTTACTATCATTTAGGGACTTGTTGTGTTTGTCTTCTATAGCTTGTGTAGGGTATTAGGATAAAAGTGGTGGCTTTGACTTTTGATGATAAAGTAAGGGCTATTCCTTTAGTAAGTTTTGAGTTAGAAGAAGAGAAGATGTTGACAGATTATAGACAGATTCCTAAAACATTGAGACCCTTATAGGTAAGTCATTAGAACTAGTGGAGATTTATACAAATATAGGATTCATATATCATGCATCTAGGAGAAAAAAGTGGATAGGAGCTAAAGTAAAAGAGATTAATGGATTCAAACTTTGGTATTCAAGGTTTTCAAAGCAACAAAATTGTGTAGGTATCGTGGTTATTATGGAACTTATACATCATATTGTGGGGGTAAATAGGACTAATTATAGGATTTTGTTCTTAAAGATTGTGGTAAAAGATGTTGTTTTCAATATGGAATGTGTTTGTACACCCCAAGTAAGGTTGGATGAAAATTTAAGTGTTAATTCTAGGAAGAGCTAGATAAGGTAATTTAGCATATTCTCCCTAACAAGAAAGTTATTCTAGGAGGAGACGTTAATGGCCATATAGGAGTAACCTCAGAAGAGCATTCGTAGGCTCATAGGGGTTTTAGGTATGGAGATAAGAATGATAGTGGGATACTTTTGTGAGACTTTACAGTAGTATTTGAGTTAGTGGTAGCCAACTGATTTTTGAAGAAAAACAAAGAGCAACAACTCATTTTAGGAGTAAAACTACGAAGACTCAAACTGACTACTTCCTCATAAGGTGGAGTAATCGACTTAGTTGTAAGGATTACAAAGTGATAGCTAACGTTTGCTTCCCAATTCAGCATAAATTGTTGGTTATAGATCTTATAATTAAGGGTTAGTGAAAGAAGAGAAGTCTTTGAAGGTGTATTATAGTTAAATGGTGGAATCCAAAAGGGAATACAGTAGAACAACTTAGGGATAGAGTAATGCCTGGAGAAGAATGGGAACTAGAAAGAGATGCTAACTAGATGTAGAGAAATTCACAACTCTTTTAAGGAATGCAACTAAAGAGATAGTAGGAGTTTCTAAAGGGCCTATGGGTAGTAAGATGGAGTCTTAGTGTTGGAAAGAAGATGTATAAGAAAGATGAAGAACAAGAAGTTTGCACATAAAGATCTATTGGATAGAATCACAGATGTAGAGAGGGTAGTCAACAGAGAAAGTTACAAACTAGAAAAGAAAAAGGCAAAGAAGATAGTCTCAGAAGCCAAAACTAGATCTTAGAAGAAATTATACTGACGATTGAAAACTAAAGATAGAGAAAGGGATATATTTAAGTTAGTAAGAGCTAAGAAATGGAAAGTAAGAGACTTTAATCAAGTTTGTTGTATAAAAGATGAAGCAGGGCGGGTGCTCGTTGTTGAAAATGACATCAAGAAAAGATAGCATAGATATTTCCATATCCTTTTTATTAAAGGCAAAGATGACAACACATCTTTGGGTAATCTTAGCACATCTGAGAGGTATCATAACTTCACTTATTGCATGTATATTGCAAAAGAAGAAATTAAAGGAGCTTTAAGGGAGATGATGAGTGTAAGGGCAATAAGACCTGATGAGATACCCATAGAGTTCTAGAAAAGTGTTAGTGAAAAGGGTCTTAATTGGTTATCCAAGCTTTTTAATATGATTCTCAAGTCCACCAAAATGTTCGGTTAGTTGAGACTTAATGTTGATTCCTCTATACAAGAACAAAAGAAACATCCAAATATGTAACAACTATAGATGCATCAAACTTTTTAGTCATCCCATAAGGTTATGGGAGATGGTGATTGAGAAGGGAGTGACAAAGGGCATCTATATTAGAGAACCAACTTGGTTTCATACCAAGAAGCTCCACGACAAAAGTTATACACTTCTTTAGAAGATTTATAGGAAAAGATAACAAGACCTACATATGATTTTCATTGAATTAAAGAAGGCTTATGACAAGGTACCTAGGGAAATTATGTGGAGGTGTTTAGAAGTTAAGGGAGTTGCTATAACCAATAAACGAGTTGTTAGGGATATGTTTGAAGGTGTTAAGAATAAGGTAAGAATGACATGAGGAGCTATAGAGCATTTTCTATCGATATCGGGCTACACCAAGGCTCCTTATTGAGGCCCTTCTTATTTACAATAGTGATGAATAAGCTTAGCAAGAATATCCAAAGGGATACACCTTGGTGTATGTTGTTTACTGATGACACTATTTTAGTGGATGAGACAAAAGAGGGTATCAATGTCAAGCTACAACTTTGGAGGTATATGCGAGAGTCGAAGGGCTTTAAAATGAGTAAAACTAAGACTAAGTACTTAGATTATAACTTTTTGGGCCATAAGGTGGCATCCGATGTGGAGATAAAGATTAGTTCAGAAATTATGCCATAAGAATAGTATTTTTAAGTACCTAGGATCCATCATCCAAAACAATGGTGAGATTGATGAAGACATAGTTCATCATATCAAATAAAGGTGGCTTAAATGGAGGGGTGCATTAGGAGTTTTATATGACAATAAGATACCACTCATTATAAAAGTACATTATACCGTTTAGTAGTTAGGTCGGCCATAGTTTATGAGGAAGAGTGTTGGCCCATCAAACAGGTGTATAGTCAGAAGTTAATGGTGGTGGAGATGAGGATCCTTCATTAAACATGCATCCTTACTAAAAGAGATAAGGTTAGGAATGCAGTGTTAAGAGACAAATTAAGGGTGACTAACATTGATGGAAAATTAAAGGAGATAAGGCTTATGTGGTTTAGACATGATAAGAAGAGAAATCTTGATGCCCCAGCGAGAAAAAGATACGAGAAGATTGCACTTAAAGACTATAAGAGAAAAAGATGAAGAACTAAGAAGAACTGGGGAGAGGTGAAATGATATGACTCTACTGGAGCTTAGTGAGGACTTGGCCCTCAATAGAAAACTTTGGTGAACTAGAATATAAGTAAAGGATCTCATATAGAGAGGCCATTCCCTTTCTTATAAGTCCATTAAACCTTTTCTTTCAAGTCTTAATGTCTTATATTTAGCCTAAAAATTTTATCTGTAGTACTTCCAATTAATTATTTAGCCTAAACATTTCCGTACTTAACCTAAACATTTTTTTTCCAATTGTTTGTTTATTTTATTTATTTATTTGTCTTCTTATTTATTTATTTATTTACTTATTTTATTTTTATTCTTTACCTTTTTATCTTTATTATATTATTTATTGTATTACTTATATTTATATTTATATTTTACTTATTTATTTAACTTACTTTTATTTTTATTTTATTATTTTAGATATTTTTTGTTATTATTTTCTTTATCTTTTTATTTTAATCTTGAATTTTTGTATTCTTATTCTTTTTTATCGTTATTTTTTATGTAGTTATTTGTTTATATTTTTGGCTTATGTTTTATACAAATAGTTCTAAAACAAATCTTTTTTCTTTTTTGTTCCTGTGAGTCTATCAGAAACAACCTCAATACTAGTTAAGGTAAGGTTATATACTTCTAGACCTCCCTGTATCTCACGTCTTGGCAAGACTTCTACTGGAATGTAACTGTTGTTGTTGTTATTATCATAAAGATTATTTAGACTATCTCAGAAAAGCTATACCAAAAGAATTTTAGAGAGATTTAATACATAAAAGTATTCAGCAGGAATTGTTCCTATACAAAAAGTGGACAAATTTAGTCTCATGCAATGTCCAAAGAACAATGTAGAATGAATAGATATGGAATCAACTTATGCTTTGGTTATAGGAATTTTAATGTAATTGCAAATCTATACAAGATCAAATATCAATTTTACAGTTAAAATATTGGGAAGATATCAAAGCAACCATAGAATTGTTCATTAAAAAGTTGTAAGAAAAATATTAACGTACATGCAAGGAATGAATAACTAAGATCTAATCATCTAGAAGTGATTGGATATTTAGATTTACATCTTTTTTGATGTTCTGATAGTAGAAAATTCACATTTGGCTATCTTTTCTTTTAGGAAATGGAGAAACATCATAGTAGAGTGTTAAACAGTTTATCATTATTCCATCGTTAGTAGAAAATTCACATTTGGTTTTCTTTTTTTAAGGCATAATTTCATGCATTATGATTATAGATTTTTATTTTAGACTTGGGTTGTTGACACCATTACCAAGCCACTAAAAAAATTGTGAATATTTTACAATATGTTTCTCTAAGAATAATAAATATTCGAAAGGTTTCAACTACAGAATTAAAGTATATTGTCATTAAGGAGAAAATTCAAAGACAAAGAGTGTGTTAAGCATACTAATACTGATATGATGAAAGAAAATATGTTAACTATGGGTTTACATCAAAAGACATTTGAGGAATATGTATATAGAATGTGTAACACCGGATTCTCTTAGCCCTTTTGTATTGTTCTATACTTGGAGATGCTACTGTATATTGATATATATATGTATATATATATATATATACATATATATATATATGTATATATATATATATATAGTTGTATATGAGTTCAAAGATGTCCTTTTGTGCATATATGCCAGTGATTTACAATATTATATGCCCTTACATGAACTTAGAGTTCATCGGTATGCGAAATCTTGGAGATTTCTAACATATAAGCTTCTAAGTGAGTAAAACCGAGTCCATTGAATAGATATGACTATGAAGGCTAAGTTAAATGCATTCTAAAGCCTTATAGGTGATTAGACATGATTTATAGACTTATTAGACACTTAGAAAGCTTAATTAGAAAGGTTGATGTATATAAGGGCTTATTTGCAAAATTGTTTAAAGTTAAAGGACTTAATTGTAATTTGTCAATTATTGGAGGACCAATTTGTAATTTTATAAAGTTAAGGGGATTAATTATAATTCTCAAAAGTCTGAGGACCAAAATAAACATAAAATTTTTGGTGATTCCCAAATTTTGGGCTTAATTGCAAATTTAGGAAAAGTTTGGAGGGTAAAATGGTAATTTCACATAAACTAAGGGTAAAAAGGTAATTTCACCATATTTTGTCAAAGAAAAGTCAAAATTCTAGACCCTTCTTATGTGTGGCCGTGCACTTCATTGTTACGACTTAAACCATCTTGTTTTAATTAAAAGAGAGGAGAAGAGAGGAAGAAGAAGAAGTCCATCGACTTAAACCATCTTGTTTTAATTAAAATAGAGGAGAAGAGAGGAAGCAGAAGAAGTCCATCACCAAAATTTACCCTTCTTTTTTATTCTTCAACTCAAATCAAGGTGTTCTAAGCTAATCTGGAGTGAAGGAACTCAAATCTATCATTAGATTTGAGAAATTCTCAAAGAATTTGAAGATACCACCAAAGGAAGGTTTAGGTAAACTCTGTCTCACCTCACTCTACATTAGGATTTTGAGTTTGGTATTAAGATATGTTGTCCTCCGTGCTTGAATATGCATGAAACATGGTTTAGATGAATGAAATGTGTCATGGAGATGGTTCTTTAAGCCAAAACTAAAATGTCCCATTTTGGTGAAAGTTTGTGAATTTTTAATATCTTATGAAATTGATGATTTAAATGAATTCTATGGTGTTAATTGTACATGTATAATATGAATTGATGATGAAAAATGAAGAAGTTGTATACTGGATGAGGCTTGGTCGAAATGATGGAAGAAGGAATGGATTAATGTGATAAGTTGTATAATTATGATGAAGGGAATTAGATTAAATGAAGTGGTGAAATGTGTTGCTGATTGGAAGTATTTGTTATATAACAAGATAGGAGCATGAATTACCATGATAAATCCTTGAAAATATGACTTAAAAGTCATGCACATTAGGTGTTTGATAAAATGTTTAAGTGAACTTCGCTTAGGATTTAAGGATTTGTAGTGATATACATTGAAAGCGGCTTTTATGTTTACTTAGAGTAAACTTCAATTGTTTCTTAGATTGATGAATAATGGTCTAATGTGCTTAATTATGTTTTGAAATGAGTAAGTATTGGATTAAAGGCATTAAATGCCTTAGAAAATGTAGAAGAAAAGCTAATGTGAATAGTAAGGGAGTAACCATGTGAGGAGTTTAATGATCAAATCCTATAGCTTAAAGAGAGTGAAATTGTGTTTTATAGACTTATGTGTTAATGCATATTTTTATGTATAAAAGCTCGGGAGCTGTGAATCAAGGAGCTCGTACCGAGGATTGTTGAAGTTAAGGGAGTGTACATTTTCTTTGAGGTGAGTTTGGGAAATCATATTTCTTAAATAGGATTATAACATCATAAGACATGCAGGATGACTTGTATATGAATTTTTAACCGAGGAAATGTATGGTATAATTGAATTTCAAATGGATGCTAATATGCTTATGTATTTAAGAAACAATAATGTTTGAATAACATTTTGCACTTGGAGTGCAAAAGATGACTTTTATT
>JAOSBP010000204.1:9941207-9953301 GCA_027563825.1 Erythroxylum mucronatum
AGAGTTCCAATTATGGAGAGCATTAGGATTAAATGGATCCCAATGGGATTGGGATATGTCCCGATGAGATCGCGACATCAATACTGCTAAGAAAGGTTTCCGGGGCTGTTTCAGCACCGGGGCCCGGTAGGCCGGTAGGACCGACCCCAGTGTGACTGGACCGCTTCAGCATTAAGATATATATATTTATTGATTAATTAATTAAAGAATTAATTAATTAATTATATATATATAGCTATGATCGTTAGCCTTTGGAGGATGACAAGTTTGACAAAGTCAAACTTATCATTTCATTACTTATTTGATTGCCACTTGCCCACCAACGTGGGAGACTCTCATTCCTTGGCTTTTGTTGGTCTTAAATGACTTAAAGACTAAGTTAAAAGGTGATGAGAAGTGGCTGGTCGGTGGAGGCATGAGAGAAAGATGAGAATAGTAAACTTAATTGTTAAGGTATAAAAAAGTGTTTAAAAAGCTATCTCAGATCTCTCATCCAAAGTAGTTCACGACTACTCATTTTTCTTAGCATTTTCGTTTGTTTTCCTTTTGTTTATGAGATAAACAAATTGAAGACAAGAGGAGAATGCTTGATGGTCGTGAGAGGCTAAGAGAGAATGGAAAACTTAAAGAGTTAAGTTTCTTGAAAAATTGTTTTTCAAGTTCTCTCATAATCGTGATGCATGGTCTCTTCTCCTCCAAGGCTTTAGAAGCGTCTCCTATAGCTCTCCAAGGACAAAGGTAAGCTCTAGCAGGCTTTAATTTGTTCTAGCTATTCCCGGGTCAAAGGGGTTTGTCCCGGTTAGGTTTTCTGATCTCTGCGTGGATACCTTTAGAGACAGTCTCTATTGGCTGTTTAGGTTTGAGTTTGCATACAGACACATGGATCTTGGCTTCGGGAAGGTCCCGGTGACAAAATTTTTTGTTTTCCGCACCTGGTACATGTGATGTACCTCCCGAGATTTTCCTACAGTTTTTTGGATGGATGGAAAGAGGACTTCAAAATCTATGACTTTTATGGAGACCTAAAAGACAAATTTTATCGTACGAAGGATAGAAAATGGAACAGGCTATATGACGTCATTTTAAGACGATTGTGATGTCATTAGATAATACAAGGTTGGGAAAATTGCCATAAATTTTCATATAGATATCGGATTGAGGTGTTCTTTGGATAGTTGGAAATAAGACTTCAAGATTTACAACTCTCATGAAGACCTTGAAGACAAATTCTTTCATCTAAGGGTCAAAAATAGATCAGACTGTATGATGTCATTTTAAGACGTTTGTGACATCACCATATGATACAAGGTTGGAAACATTGTCATAACTTTCCCTACAGATATCGGATTGAAGGTGTTATTTGGATGTTTGGAAATAGTACATCAATATCTACAACTTTTATGAAGACCTCAAAGACAAATTCTATCATATGAAGGTTAGAAAATGGAACAGACAATATGACGTCATTTTAAGACGAATGTGACATTATTAGATGATACAAGGTTGGGAAATTTGCCATAACTTTCCCTACAGAAATCGGATTGAGGTGTTCTCTACATAGTTGGAAAGAAAACTTCAAGATCTACAACTTTATGGAGACCTCAAAGACAAATTCTATCGTATGTAGGGTAGAAAATGCAACAGACTATATGACATCATTTTAAGACGAATGTGACGTCGTCAGATGATACAAGGTTGGGAAAATTGCCAAACCTTTCCCTACAGATATCGGAATGAGGTGTTCTTTAGATGGATGGAACGAAGACTTCAAGAGCTACAACTCTCATGAAGACCTCAAAGATAAATTCTTTCATCTGAGCGGTCAAAAATAGAACAGACCATATGACGTCATTTTAAGACGAATGTGACGTCATCAGATACAAGGTTTGGAAAATTACCATAACTTTCCGTACAGATATTGGATTAAGGTGTTATTTATATGGTTGGAAAGAAGACTTCAAGAGCTATAACTCTCATGAAGACCTTGAAGACAAATTGCTTTATCTGAGGTGTCAAAAATAGAACAGACGATATGACGTCATTTTTGAGACGAAGTGACATTGTCAGACAATACAAGGTTGGAAAAATTACCATAAATTTTCCCATAAATATCGGATTGAGTTCTTATTTAAATGGTCAGAAAGAGAACTTCAATATCTACAACTTTCATGAAGACCTTAAAGACAAATTCTATTGTATTAAGGGTAGAAAATGGAACAAATTATATGATGTCATTTTAAGACGAATGTGACATCATCAGATGATATAAGGTTGGGAAAATTGACATAATTTTCCGTGACGATATCGGATTGAGGTGTTCTTTAGATGGTTGGAAATAGAACTTTAATATCTACAACTTTTATGAAGACCTCAAAGACAAATTCTATCGTATGAAGTGTAGAAAATGGAACAGACCATATGACATCATTTTAAGACGAATGTGACTTCATCAGATGATATAAGGTTGGAAAAATTGTCATAACTTTCCCTACAGATATCGGATTGAGGTGTTCTTTAGTTGGTTAGAGAGAAGACTTCAAGAGAAAATACTCTCATGAAGACCTTGAAGATAAATTCTTTCATCTGTGGGGTCAAAAATTGAATAGACTATATGATGTAATTTTGACATCATTAGATGATACAAGGTTGGAAAAATTGCCATAACTTTCACTATAGATATCGTATTAAGGTGTTCTTTAGATGGTTGGAAAGAAGACTTAAAGAGCTACAACTCTTATGAAGACCTATAAGATAAATTCTTTCATCTTAGGGGTCAAAAATAGAACAAACTATATGACATCATTTTAAGACGAATATGACATCATCAGATGACACAAGATTAGGAAAATTTCCATAACTTTCCCTACAGATGTCGGATTAAGGTGTTCTTTAGATGGTTGGAATGAAGACATCAAGAGATACAACTCTCATGAAGATCTCGAAGACAAATTTGTTCATCTGTGGAGTCAAAAATAGAACAGAAGATATAAGATGAATAGTGAACAAAACTAAGACGATAGCATGAACAGTAACTAAGACGATAGGATGAACAATAACTTCGTTTTAGGTGAACAGTAACTAAGACGATAGGATGAATAGTAACTAAGATGATGTTTTCCTCCTTTTTACTTTTGCATCGTCTTACTTTGCATCGTCTTACTTTTCTCTCCAGAACGTCTGTACTTATAAAGATCATAACTTTCAGCTCAGATGTCCAAAATTTTCATACTATATACAGAAAGATCTACAACTTTCCGGAAGGCAACTTTGCCAAAATTTATTTATATAAATCCCAAATTTGCCCCTAAATTTTGAAATAAATTTTCCATTCATAAGCCAACGTACTGCATCCAATTCTTAACTTCATGAAAATTTGAGACTCTTAGCAACAGAATTGAAATTCGATGTCTTCATAAGAAATGTAGCCATATGTTTCTAATTTAATCTGAATTAAGAACCATCTCGTTTGGATAACTAGAGAAAAAGCTATGGCTAACAGATTGAGGCATACTAAGTGAACATTTTCCAGATCAACTCTTTATTTAAAAAATCTTTCCTTAACATAACTCATACCAAGATCACCTTTTCTACTTCATTTACTCCTCATTCTCAACTTCATTTTAAATTAATGTCCTCTATAAAGAAATCATAATCCATGAATAATCATGAACACAAATAACAGAACATACACATATGTACATATTCTTCATTAACTTACGACACAAAGTCAACTTCATTTTTTTGCTTTCATTTTACTGTTACTTTCAAAATCCCTTAATTCTCATTCCTTACTTTACTCTTGTCTATCATTTCTTGGTTCAAAAACTTTCATTTATTTGTTCTTTACTCGTGACTGGTCACCAAAATTTCTTATTCAATAGTTCTAATCTTCTACGAAAAGTTCGGAGTCCAACACTCGATATCTTTTCACTGCTTAAATTAACTGTTGTAACCTAACGCTCACATCATATAAAAGCTAAAGAATAAAACCATTTTACCTCTTATTTTCATGTTCATCCCCTAAAATATCAAATTTTAGATTCTTCTAATTATATTGTGTAATAGAATTATATTATGTTAATATGCCCCATTTTTTTCAACTTTCAGTTCCACTTTTAAGGCTGCACTTTATATAACCAACGAAATTTGATTATATATTTTTTTATTGTTTTCGGTACATATTAATGAAGATTATTAAATTTGTTTATTTCAAATTATTGATCGTATATTACAACTATGTTTAATTATATTACCAAAATATACTACATAATATTATGCTGTACTTGTTCATCGCATATTCGTTTTTATTGATATGATAATTAGCTTAATTAATATAAGAAACACTTTTCTAAATTCAAGCTCCCATAAGGCTTACAATTGCGGACTAACAATAACTCCTCTACTTGAAGTACCTAAACTAGAACTAGAATCAGAATCAGAACTAGAACTAGAACTGCAACTTTTCTGGCCTGAATTAGAACAAAAACTAGAGCTAGAACTGCAACTTTGCTGGCCTATTATTGTTATTCTGATTTATTTTTAGTATTATTAATTTTCTACTTAAGTATATATTCTTATTATTGCTATATAAAATTATCCTAATGTTTTATAATTTTTAATTTATGGATTGATGATGATGATGATGATGATGATGATTATTATTATTATTATTATCATTATTATTATTAGTGTTTTATTATTCTTATTATTAGTATTATTAAATTCCTTATGAGTATTATATATTTGTTTTTATATCTATATATATATTATATACATATATGTAATAGGAATAAATAATAATAATAATAATTTCTCTCAGGATGTCGCCATCGTGCCTGTTATACCCAAAATCGCTATCGTGCAAATACACCGTAGGGACTGTGACATTGCAGAAATTGTGCGGTCTCGCGATCTCGAGCTTTTTTATTTTATTATTATAATTAGTAGCAATTTTTAAATTTGTTTTTAATGTGATTATTATGATTAGTTTTATACTTCAGTATATTACTTATTATTAATATACTGAATTTTTTATTAAAATTACTATTCTTATTAATTTAATTATTGTTGTTGTGATTTATTTTTAGTATTATTGATTTTCTACTTAAGTATATGTACTTATTATTGCTATATAAAATTATTATAATATTTTATAATTTTTAATTTATGTATTGAAGATGATGATTTTGATGATGATGATGATGATGATGATTATTATTATTATTATTAGTATTTTTATTATTCTTATTATTAGTATTATTAAATTCCTCATGAGTATTATATATTTGTTTTTATATCTATATATATATATATATATTATATACATATATGTAATAGGAATAATATTATGCTCCTGTTTTCATAAGCTAGATTACAAAGTGTGCTTGGCAGGAAGTTTGTTTACATAATGCTGCATGTGTTTGCTGCTAGGATTTAGTTTTCAAGGACTGTTGTTGGTTCTATTAGCTCTCCTTTGGATTGTCAAGAGATTCATGTGTAGGAATCGCTAGATCTGTATATAACTTTTTTATTATCTTTATAAAGCATTTCTGAATTACCAAAAAAAAAATAGAGCATATTCGGATAAACACTAATTCCTGCACTTTCATTTTTCTGTATTACTCATTTTCAGCAACAACTTCATTTCATTAAAAACTTTGCATTTAAATACTTTTTACCATAACACTGCATCACTTAAGCTTTTCCCTTAATTTTAAACTTATTCAAATTCACCTTTGTTAACACTTCATATATTTTCATGCATGAACAGTACATCAACCATATACGTAATCTTCTAAACCATAACAGAGACACATATTTCTTCGTCACCATAAAAATACCATCAAAACTACTTACTTGGTTCAGCTATTCTTCTCAGCAGTAAGGATAACTCAATCACACACATTGATTCAATATTTGTAAATGAAGAACATAGAAGAGGATTTTGGTGCTGGGTGTTCTTTTCAGTGAAAGACAGAAGCTACGGTAATTCTTTCCTTACTCAGAACCAACTTTGTGGCTATTTGCATGTATTTTCACGTGTCATTCAACCCAATCAGCCACTTATCACCACAGATACAAACCATTTGTTTCAATACAATTTAACCATTTGTCACATATAAATTATTGTCACGTGTCACTATATAATTGGTCAAAAATATCTCAAATTTTTTGGATATTTCTAAAATTCACTAAAAAATCTGAAATAATAATGACTCTCAAAATAAATTTTCAGCTCAAATAATTCACAATTCACATTTTAATTGCATTTTTAACAATCAGTTATACCCAAAAAATATCAATGAATCCATGTACAAATAATTGTAATGTGCAAAATCAATAATATTGTGTGTGTGTGTGTGTGTTTATGTCACATTATGCATAAGCATGAATTATGCTTCCTAATTCTCATTAATCTCTAATAAACATCATTTTAATCTTAATTCAAGTAACAGGATGTTACAAGGCGCACCGCCTGGCCTCTTTTGCTTTGGGTTATTTTCCTTACTGTTTTTAGGACGATTTAGTTAGTTTTATTTTACCTATTTAGGCCAGGGATGTTGGCCCCAATTTCAAATTATTTTGGGAACTATAAATAGTTGCCTTGACATTAGTTTTAGGGTTACACACACTTTGATAATTGAGAGTTTTGTTGCTGCAAGCTTTATGAGGAATTTTCTTCATGTTCATATTGTTCCACCAACCCTAACTTTACTTATCAATTAATCTCAATTGTGACGTATTGTTTTGGTTCAAATTTCTTGGTTTACTACTTGGTCTAGGTTGCTTAGACAATTGCGATCCTTGAGGTCTAGAAAAGTATCGAAAACCTTACGTATCTAATTTGTTTAAAGGTTGCCAAATCATATCAAGATTAATCTCCTTCCATGCACACATCATCTTAGTATCAGAGCATTGATGTGGAGGAGAATTCTTATTCAACTCCATCGGAATTCAAGAAACCGTCGCTCATCATCATCCAATTATCGTTGGTTCATCAATACAGGTGTGAATTAACTTTCAACCTAGGATTTTCAATTATTCTTCTTGTTTATTGTTTTGAAAATTTCGGTCTATATTTAAAAAAAGTTCGAAAAAAATCCAAAAAAAGTTTGAAAAAAAGTTCAAAAAAAAGGTCTGAAAAAGGTTGAAAAATGAAAAAAGAAAAAAAGAAAAAAAATTTGCAGAACCAAAAGTGTTATTGTCGAGTTCAAGAATTACACTATTTTGGAAAGTCTTACGTGAAGGATTGGCAATTGAATTGGATGAAATTTTAGACCTATCTTGCGTGACATTACTTTGAAAAGAGTTCCAAAACTTAGGTACATTGTTAGATTTCTTGATTGGAAGGAGTTAGGTTTTCCGAAGCACAACTTGAACATTGAGGATTCGAGAGGAAAAAGGCAAGAGGGTGAGATTATTAGAGGAGCCAAGACACACGAGGGGAGTATTCTTAATTCGAGTGAAACACGTGAGGGAGTGTTTTGTGAGGTTATTTTGCTATTGACTTTTTCTTTGCATGAACAATTTTCATTGGAGGTATATCTAACGATAGTGTGAGAGGCTAACAATCAAGCAAAGCGTAAGCCACCACCTTGGAGGCGATCCAGCAGCTGATTGAGAGCCTAAACACTACTCTTGCTAGAATTAGAGGCAAAATGGAGAGGCAAGCCCGAGAGATTGCTGACTTAAGGCGTGGCGCACGCGAGGAGCCACGAATGGGATGCACCAGTCCTAGAAACCAACATGCTCCGATTGTGTTAGAAGACTAGGGATCTAATGACGAGGAGGATTATGTGATACCACGGTGGCAAGTTCAACGAGCCGATTTTGGCGATAGACGAGACAGTGACATTAGGTTTATTTTGATGCAAATTCCACCATTTAAAGGAAAGAATGATCCGGAGCTCTACCTTGAATGGGAACGAAAGGTCGATATGATTTTTGAATGCTACAACTTTTTCGAGGAAAAGAAGGTAAAACTCGCAGCCATTGAATTTTCTGATTATGCACTAATTTGGTAGGATCAATTAGTGATTTATAGGAGAAGAAATAGGGAGGAACCCGTGAGTACTTGGGCTGAAATGAAAGCGATCATGAAGAAGCGGTATGTTCCATCTTATTACTACCGAGAGATGCATCAAAGGCCCCAACGCCTAACACAAGGGAATTGGACTATGGAGAAGTATCATAAGAAGATGGAGATCACAATGATACAGGCTAATTATAAGGAGGACCCTGAGGCCACAATGGCTCAATTTTTGAGTGGTTTGAACTGAGAAATAGCCAACGTGGTTGATTTGCACAACTACACCGACCTTGAAGAGATGGTGAACATGGAAATGAAGGTTGAGAGGCAACTTAAGTCTCATGGAACAGCGAAGAGTGGGATGAGTTCTACATCAAATTGGCCACGAAAAGAGGAGAATTTGAAAAGAAAGGGGATGAAATCCATAAGGCCGAACCAAACTCTTCCAGAAACTAAAGGTACATCTAATACTCCTAACACTTAAGCTTCTTCTAGCAAACATTCTTAAATTAAATGCTTTCGATGCCTTGGAACTGGGCACATTGCCTCCCAATGTCCGAATAAGAGGGCCATAGTTTTGAGGTATGATGGGTTGATTGAATCTGAGGATGACGAGGAATGTTTTGAGGATGATATTTTAGAGGGAGAGGAAGATGAAACTTGTGTGGGACGAGCTATTAAAGGAAAAACTTTGGTGGTTAGCAAGGTGCTTAGTGTTTGGCATAGGACTGAAATGTTAGACCAACGAGAGAACTTATTCTATACGCGATGTTTGGTTGGTGGTAAAGTTTGTAGATTGATCATTGATGGAGGGAGTTGCACCAATATTGCTAGTTTGGATATGGTTAGAAAATTGGGGTTAACGGTTCTAAAGCATCCGAAACTGTGTTACTTGCAGAGGTTCAATGACAATGGGGAAGTTAGAGTGACTAAACAAGTGCTACTATCTTTCTCCATTGGATGGTTTAAGGACGAGGTTCTTTTTTATGTTGTACCTATGCAAGCTGGTCACGTTCTACTTGGAAGACCATGGCAATATGATCAGCGAGCTAACCATGACGGATACACCAACAAGTACTCGTTTAAGTTCAAGGGTTGGAATTTCATTCTTGAACTAATGACTCTATAAGAAATTTACTTGAACCAAATTCAAATCTTGAAAGGGAGATTGAGTTCGGGTAGTGAGGAGAAAAAAAATAAAGAGGGACAAGAAGCCAAAAAGAAAAGAGATAATGGCTCATCAGAGAGAGAAAGCAAAAGTGAGCAAAAGAATGAGAGAAGTGCATGAGAGAAAAGTGTAAAGAGGGAAAACAAGAGAGAACTGAGAGAAAAGAATGTGAGCTTGTATGCGTGTGAAAAGGACTTAAGGAGAGCATATGGAGCTAAGAGAGCATTGATTGTGATTAGACATAGGGATTGTTTTCTTTTAGGTACTAACCCTATTGATGAATCTTTTCCAATATAAGGATGTTTTCCCAGAGGAGATGCCAAAAGGGCTGCCTCCTTTGCGAGGTATAGAGCATCAAATCAAATTTATCTCAAGAGCACAAATTCCGAAAAGGCCAGTCTATAGGAGTAATCCAGAGGAAACAAGGGAGTGTCATGACAAGTAGATGAATTGCTTGCAAAGGGGCACGTGCGTAAAAGTCTTAGTCTTTGTGTTGTTCCAGTTCTACTAGTGCCGAAGAAGGAAGGATCTTGGAGCATGTGTGTAGACTGTTGAGTTGTCAATAAGATCACGGTAAAGTATCGACATCCTATTCCTCGACTTGATGATATGTTGGATGAGTTGCATGGTGCATGTGTTTTTACAAAAATTGATCTGAAAAGTGGATATCATCAAATTCGCGTAAAACCTGGGGATGAATGGAAAATTGCGTTTAAGTCTAAATACGGTTTATGTGAGTGGTTAGTTATACCATTTGGTTTATCTAATGCACCAAGTACCTACATGAGATTAATGAACCATGTCTTGCGTGATTACTTGGGTAAATTTGTTGTTGCATATTTTGATGATATACTTTTGTATAGCATTACTTTGAATAATCATATGGAGCATGTGCATTGCGTGCTTGATACTTTGAGACGTGAGAAGTTGTTTGCAAACCTTAAGAAGTGTACTTTTTGCATTGATAAATTGATATTCTTGGGGTTTGTTGTGAGCTCGAAGGGGATTGAGGTAGATGAGGAGAAGGTGAAGGCCATTTGAGATTGGCCAACATCAAGGAGTGTTTTGGATGTGACGAGCTTTCATGGCTTAGCTAGTTTTGACTGGCAGTTTGTGAAAGACTTCTCCACCATTGTTGTTCCTTTGACCGAAGTTGTCAAAAAGGAGAAGGGACTTACTTCGGGAAAAGATCAAGAGCATGCATTTAACTTGTTGAAATAGAAGCTATGTATCGCACCTGTGTTGTGTTTACCTAACTTTGATAAAGCTTTTGAAGTAGAATGTGATGCCTCTGAGATCAATATAGGTGTTGTCTTAATGCAGGAAAACAGGGCTATTGCATACTTCAGCGAGAAATTGAGTGGAGCGCAACTCAATTATCCAAAATATGACAAAGAACTTTATGCAGTGGTGCAAGCTTTAGAAACGTGGCAGCATTATTTGCAACCAAAGGAATTTGTCATCAAAAACAATCATGAGACTCTTAAGTACCTGAAAGGACAATGTAAATTGAGCAAGCGACATGCAACTTGGGTGGGATTCTTGGAAACCTTTCCATACGTGCTGCACTACAAGCATGGTAAGGAGAATGTAGTCACTAATGCTTTATCGCGCAGGTATTCCTTAATCTCAACTCTTACTTCAAAACTTTTAGGGTTTGAGTATCTTAAAGAATTGTATGCCAATGATGTGGACTTTGTTAGTGTCTATGCCGCTTATGAACATGGTGCTTTTAAGAAATACTTTAGGCATGATGGTTATTTATATCGCCAGAATTGTTTATGCGTTCCCAATTGTTCATTGCGTGAATTATTTATGCTTGAAGCCCACGGTGGTGGACTTATAGGGCACTTTGGTGTCGCTAAGACCTTGGACATATTGCATGAGCATTTTTATTGGCCGGGTATGTTGGGACCCGATCTCAGGAACAGGATCCCAACCGGAAAAGCAAAGAACGGATACGAATAACGAAGCGAATTCAAATTGGATAAAACGAATTCAAAAGCAAATCGAATTGTTGGAACCCGATCTCGAAACCGGATCCCAACCGGAAAACAGAAAACGGAGCAAAATGCGGAAAGTCGCGAAACGGAATACACATCGAAGCGAATCGAAAAACAAGTGTCCGACATCCGGTAACAAAGATTGATCACGGAACGAAGCGAGACGCGTTGAAAACCTTAGACATTCCAAAACCGGTATAATTTTTTTTTCTTTTTCTCATCTTATACATCATCGCACTTCCATTCTCATATTAAACAAAACCATACAGATTTCCCTTTCTAGGAAACTAATCCTCATGCAAAACTCAATTCTTAATTATTTTCTTATACCTTCGCATAAATCCTCAAACTCATTTTTAAACCCATTTTACCGAAATTCTACCGAAATTTCGGCAGCATAACGGCTGTATTTTGACAGCCCAAAAATTCAAAACAAGGAAATACACTTCTAATACATAAGCCAACATCACGAGGCAACATCGGACCTCCTGTCCGGCATCCAAACCCCAGCAGAAACACAATCTTAATTCTAAACACTTCAAAAATCCTCAATCAATCATACTTATAACTCAATCCGAATACAAGCCATAAACAATGCAATACATAATCCATAAATCTTTTACACGACTTCAAAACTAAACGCCCACTTTACACATAAAGCAAAAGTATACAAATCGGGTTGACATCATACTCGTCTTCCATCCGATCTCCTACGTAAAAACCTGGAGATTTGGGGATGAAAGGGGGGTGAGCACTAGGCTCGTGGATAATACATTTATAAACTGAACAATAAGCGGAAAAATCTTTTCTTTTCAAACTTTTCAAACTTTTCAAAAATTTCCCATTTAAGCATTTATCCAAAATCTCATTTTCAAACTGTTCAATTTCATTAAC
>JAOSBP010000204.1:9983660-9994146 GCA_027563825.1 Erythroxylum mucronatum
GATGAGATGTCAGAAGTAACCCTGTTGCGAAAAGTCATGAAAACGTGAGGGTGATAGGAGGGCAGACGGGTAGCGTTTTTGGGATGAGATGGCAGAAGAAAACCTGTTGCGAAAAGTCATAAAAACGTAATTTTTTGGTTTTCATAAATTGGTTGCCGTTTTTTTAATTTTTAAAACGCGGCAACACAACAAATCTAACCAAACATGTTTTAACAGATGATTTTCTTTTTTATAAAAACCACAACCAAAAACGGTAAAAAAAATGAAAACAAACGGGCCCTAAGGATTTGACAAGTTACTGCTTGAATAATTAATAATATAGTAATTAAAAATCTAAGTAATATTCTTAATCATTAAAAAAATGATGTAAACGTTCACTACATAAAGATAAAAATAGAAAATAGTAAAAGTAATGAAAATGGTATTTAAGATCGTGATTTAAGGGGTTCTTTTCCTAAGTATGTTAATTTTTTGTATTTTTAGAAATTAGTATTTCTCTATTATTAAAGTTTACTCTTTGTTTTTTTTTCATTTATAATATAGATATTAAATTTTATTCTTTATTTTTTCTTCTGTCACAGATATAATATCATTGATATATCTTTGTCATTTATTGTCAAGCTATTGGTGTTTTGTTGTGCCTGCATACTTCTTCCAATTTCATACAAGTGCTTTTATTCTTTTTCTAGTTCAATTGTGTTATAATTGGTTTATATTTTGTTGCCTAAAAACCATTTATCTGGAAGTGAAAAAGGAAAAAGAAAAAGAAAACAAGTAGAGCAGTTAATAGAATCCTAAAAAGGAGCAATTAATAAATTTATTGAAAGAATACGCTCCTCTAGTGAGAATCTTAAGGAATTAGGTGAAGGCAATTTTAAACAACATAAAGAAAACATAAATGATGAGATTCATATTCATGAGGATATTAGAAAATCGAGTGAGCATGATCATGTATCAAATGCAAGAAAATTTAAGAGCAAATGAGTAAGTAATCCCTACATTGGATATTTATATCCTAGAAAATGGGATAATCTTGATAATAAAGTAAGGGACATTTTAGTTGAAAAATGACCTATAAGAGAATTGAATCTTGTGTTTCCTTTAGACAATACCTCTCGTCATTTTTCATATTCTTATTATTATAGAAATTTAAATAATGGAGAGATTAGCGATAGAAAATGGTTGGTTTACTCTAAACATATAGACAAATTATATTGTTTTTGTTGTAAGTTGTTCAAATCTAATAACAAATAAAGTGCATTAGCAAATGATGGATTTAAAGATAGGAAGCATCTTAGTGAAAGACTCAAAGAACATGAGAATTGCATTAAGTATATGACTAATATGAGAACTTGGAATGAATTAAGAGTAAGACTGAGCAAAAATCAATAGTTGATAAAGATTTGCAACAATAAATTGTGAAGAAGAAAGAACATTGGAGATAAGTTTTGATAAGAATAGTTTCTATTGTGAAATATCTTGCTAAATATAATTTGGCTTTTTGAGGATCCAATGAGAAACTTTACTAAGATAATAATGGTAATTTTTTAGGATTAATTGAGATGATTGTTGAATTTGATGTAATAATGCAAGATCATGTTAGACATATTCAAAACCATGAAATTCATCATCGTTATCTTGGTCACAAAATTCAAAATGCGTTGATTTCTCCGTTGGCCTATAGTGTTAGAAGTTTTATCATAGGGATCATTAAAGAGGTGAAATACTTTTCTATTATGCTAGATTGTACTCCAGATTTAAGCCATCAATAACAAATGAGTTTGTTAGTACAATGTGTGAATATGCCAAATAAAAAAATAAAAATAGAAAAGTACTTTTTAAAGTTCTTGAAAGTAGATGACACATCTAGATTAAGACTTTTCAATGAATTATTAAATGAATTTAATTCTCTTGATCTTAATGTTTAAAATGTAAAGGGTTAAGGTAATGACAATGGTTCTAATATGAAGGGAAAACACTAAGGGGTTCAAAAGTGATTGCTTGAAATAAATTCGAGAGCATTATATATGTCATGTGCTTGTCATAATCTTAATCTTACTCTCAGTGATATGACACATTCTTGTGTTAAAGCTGTTTCAATTTTTGGAGTTGTGCAATGCATATATGCATTATTTCCAAGTTCTCCTAAAAGATGGAATGTTTTACTTGATAATGTTTTAGGCTTAACTATGAAATCATTGTCTAACACTCGTTAGGAGAGTCGAATAAAAAGTATTAAATCTATTAAATTTCAAGCTCCTCGAATAAGATTGGTTTTGATGAAATTATCTAGATCTTGTGATGATGTCAAGTCAAAGAGTGAAGTGGAAAGTTTGGTTAGTGTACTTGAAAGTTTTGAGTTTTTACTTGGTATGGTTATTTGGTATACTATTTTATTCGCTATTAACATGCTGAGTAAAAAGTTGAAATCTAAATCTATGTGCTTTGATGCTACCATAAAGCAATTAGAAGGTGTGATGATAGTTTTTGAGAAATATAGAAATGAAGGGATTGATTCTAGTATGAATATTGCCAAAAGTCTTGCACATGAGATAAATATAAAGCCAACATTTCCAACTAGACATTGTATTATTAGGAAAAGACAATGTGATGAAATTGCTCACGATGAAGAATCCTTGTGGATATGACAATTGCTTTGTTGAAGAATAGATTTGAACAACTAACACCATTTGAAAATATTTTTAGATTCTTATTTTGATTCAAAAAAGTTGAGGTTATTGGTTGATAACGAATTAAGAAAATGTTGTTGATAAATTGCATTTTTGTCATGTTAATTCTTTGTGTTTTATATTCTTTTGGTAGACCCTTGTGATGCTTTACTTGTGTTTTTACGGTAATTTGTATCTTTGAATTTTCTAGGTGACGAAATACAAATGACGCAATTTAGAGTGGAATTAGCTAATTTGAAACTTCCAATTAATTAGCTACAGCAAAAGAGCAAATTAAAAATCAAGAGGCAACGCAGAAGGCAACGAACATGCTACAGCCAGTTGGAGAAACATGAATTTACGTTTAAATGGGTAGCAGAAATTGACGAGGAATTAGAAGTGAAAATCACGAAAATAAAGGAACAAACAGAAGATCATGGGACAATCACGCATAAAAGAGGAACAGCAATTAAAATGGCAAAGGAAAATCAACGGACAGTGGAAAGCAAGTGGCGTCTTTCATGGGGCACGTGGAATGAGCAGAGGATGCTATAAGGTATTGCAAACAGTCGAATGAGCAATCAATAGTAAAGACAAGGGATTTGCTACGTAAATTAAATTGTCATTGAAGAACTTCACGCATTTGGAGAACAAAGAGGGCTTTTAAAGGATTAGTTTTAATTGTCACAAAGGGGGCCCACATCAAGACCGTAGGTATCATCTTATTCTATCAAGAGTGATGAATCTTTTATTGGCTACTCAATTACCTTCGAATACCTCAAGTTGTACCCAATCACCACTCTATGAGTAACCCTTGAAAGGTACCGATCAATGAAATCAAAATACAGGATCAGTATTCGAGATATCCTTGAGCACCTCAAGTCAAATGATATATGCACCATTGCTATGATGAGACTATTATTCGAGATATCCTTGATCACCTTAAGTCAAAAGATATTTGCATCATTGCTATGATGAGACTATCATTGACACTGGAATAGAATATCCATATGATTGTCTCATAATAGGTTAATCCAATGTACTTACTACCCTTAGTAAGCATCCACATGTTAACTTTAAACAACTCATGTCTACAGCTTATGAGATCCACTGCTTGATCTAATCAAGGAATATAATATGTGCTAGTCTATTTGGATTAATGATATCCCATCTCATTAATCCTATGACTAGGGAAAGTTTAGATACTAACATAATTATACATGATAGGAATCACATTATCATGATCTTATCATGATTTCCTCCATGCTATGGTTTGTATCAAGGACGTCATTAAATCAATTTAATATCAACATCAAATCCATAAACGTATGAACATCAAAATAATGAAAATTTTCTTTATTAATCATAAATTGATTTGTACAATAAGTGCTAAAGGTGATTGCCTTTAGAACATTTATTTAACAGAACTTGCATAAAAAAAAAGGAACACCATATGCTACGTTGAGAGAGCCACACATTAGGTAATCTCAATTTTTTTTCTTGCTTTAGAATCCTCTTTAAACAATGATTAGTTTCTACCCTTTTATGTAATGGTGATTATGATTTTGGGTTTGTTTTCTTCACCTTTTTTCTATTTTAATTCTTCAATTCCTTTTGTCATTTGCATCTTCTAATTGTGTCTAACCTCATTGAATAAAACAAAACAAAGCTTCCTTCTAATTTTCATACTACAAAAATATTCCACCTTAAAGCAAGCTCTGGTCTAGTCCTTCAATTTCACTTCTCAAAGCTCTAAACTTTCTATCTCTTTACTTGTGTAAATCACTTGGAGGTGTTGCCATGGAGTTGATATATGTTGGGCATGCAAGCTTCCTAACAAGTAGCAGAAGCTTCCAAATGAAAATAAACCATTAGAGGGCGTTCTAAAAAGCTGCATCGAGTGCCAAAAGAAGAAACTTTCAGATTGAATATGGTTACAACATTTTTAGTAAGATGGTGTTTTCACTATTTAATTTGTGAAATATACACGACAATCAAGCTCCTCTAGTTATCTCAAACCTGTCTACGCACCTTTGTTTTCAACTCCTCTCTAAGTAATTATAACGAACACCCACAACACTATAAGCATCTCCTTTTCATCTTTTCAACTTCTTCTCTTTTTTCCTTTAGACATTGACACTATCAATTCATGGGCAAGGTGAGTCTTTCAAGTAGGTGTTCTCTTTTAGTTGGTCTTACATCTCTAAGTTTGTTGTTTTTATTGTTTTTTGCTACTTTCTTTGGCAATAAGACACTCGATGTTAGAAATCATAAATATTTGTTTACATTAAATGTCAATGGTTATGATGTACGTGAATAACTCCAAAAATCTAACAAGATCATCAAGAAATACCCAGATCGAGTTCCTATTAGTTCTTCATTTACACTTGCATTTCTTAGATTCCAAAGCTCCTATTTTATGCACAATATGAAATGTCTCTATATAAAGAAACATAATTTATTTATATCATATGATTGGACATGGAAGGAAAGGATTAGACAACTCAATGCAGTGTCTTTCGATTTTCTAGAGCTTACTCTCTAAGTTGGTTTTTATCTTTGAACTGTTGTTGTTTTATTGTTATTGGTGTGTGCATTATCAAGTAAAACCTTCTACCTTTTAGGAGAACCTGAAAATAATGCATATATATGTTACATGAAAGACAATGTTTCACTCTTATTTTAGGAGAACCTTCTAATTAGATGGCCTTTTAGGAGAACCTTCTAATCAGATGGCCTTTACATGAAAGAAAATGCTTCACTCTTATTTGTCATGAAAATTTCCTCTTTCATAGATGCACCCATCCCTTCTTGGTTGTTGCCTTATTGAATGTAGTTAGTTCAGCATCTACTAAGTACACTCATTCATAAATTTCAATAAAGGTTCTTATTTCCCTAATTGAACGCTCGTGTCAAGTTCATCTTGAACCTTATCTGGAACTTCTTCCTCTTCATGAAGTGGTAAAGAGTCATCTCCATAATATTATCACCATACAATGACTTTTATTAATTTGGTTTTGATTTATTAATTACATCATCTCAGCTCTTTTGAATCTTCTTTGGTGTAAGCTTGAAGACTCTATAAACTTTGTTTGTGCTAATATACCCTAAAAATGTGCCAAGTTTATTATTATTATTAAGTTTTCTCTTTTTGACATTTAGAACATGAAGGTAAGATTTTTGACAGAAAATAATTTACTAAACTATTTACTATGGTGTTCTACCTTCGAGTGTTTTGGTGGGTAGCATATATAACCAATATACTAAAGTATTCACTCTTTTAATCAAAAACTTCTTAGGTATTACCTTTTCAACCATTATGCTTCTTTTTCACTCTCACGATGATTATAATATTCTTCTCTATTACTCCATTTTGTTAAATAGTATATAAGGTTATCAATTTGTGAGTGATTTCTTCTCTACAATAATAAGCTTTAAACTCTTTAGAGACATATTATGAAATATTATCAGACCTTAATTACTTAAGTGAAAGGCTTATTTCTTTTTCTAGTCTTACTTTCACTTTTTTGAATTTCATAAGCAGTTTAACATTTATTTAAAGACTGCAATCTAACTATATCTACTATAGTCATAAATAAATAATACGAAGAATCTACTCTCATTTAGTGAAACCTCACTCATAGGTTATCACACATCAGAGTGAAGTAGTTCCAACCTTTACTTTGCTCTCCAATAAGTTTCTAACAGAAAATCTTACTTGTTTACTAAACTGATAAGATTGAAAATTTTCTAAAGTTTTAATCACTTTGGAAAGATCTTGCTCAACATTATTGTCATTCATATTTTTAATGCATCAAAACAAACATGTCCCATTATGTTATGTCATATTACTAATTTATTTATTAACATAGGCAACTTAGCAACATATATAAAAGTATTCTCTTCAAAAGATTTTCTTAACATTCTAATTAACAAAAAAGTTTGCTTTTAATGCAAATTCTCATCAATTTAAGCTCCTTTAATATCAATTATCACTCATTCACCACTAGCTAAGTTCATTAATATCCTTTATTAATCAATTGACCAAAACTTGATATATTTTGATCAAGGTTTAAAAGTACATTAGTTATTAAATTTAAACCTTTTAAAGTACACATAGGAACTAATCTTCTTCTTTTCACTTTCAAGAGTACACCATTGACATATTTCACTTTTCTTGGAAGATTTTATTAATGACCTTGTAGGGACAGTTATTATAATCAATGTGAAATAGTTATGAATAGCTGATAATGCAAGCAGTTAAGGCAACAATAGTAAAAAGTGTTTGTTTAACTTCTTGATCATCTTTCTCTATTACCTTTGCTTATTGTTTTATCTCTTTTTCACTACTCTTACTTAGCTTTTCAATATGCCCTATCTATATATTGGACAATTACTTTTTGGATTTTTTTTAATGTAGATCAACATGGCTCGGCCCCTATTAGCGAACGACAACACAAACTAAAGCAACTTTTGATACTTCAACGAACAAAAAAATAATCTAATGGTTTTCTTATTTGCCATCCATTACGTTATCATTTGTTATACGTTCGAGATAAAGTCTGTGAAATTGAAACAAAGGAAGGAAAAAGGATTGATAGAATGACATGGATGTTTAGATTGATCATGGATTGTAATAATGCCTACGTTAGTGAACTTCGTATGGATAGAGCAACCTTTAGGATATTGTGTGATATGGTAAGAGATGTCGGGGGAACACATCCGTAAAAGAGCTTATAGCAATATTCATATACACCTTGGCTCACCATAAAATGAGTAGGACAATTAACCTACTTTTTCTTCGTATTAAAGAAACCGCGAGCTGGAAATTCCATCCAGTTCTTTATGCAATTATGAGATTGCATCATATTTTGCTCAATAAGTCGAAGCCTATTACTCAAGATTGTCAAGATAAGAGATGGAAATGTTTTCATGTAATTGAACATTATAATTAACCTATAACATTAATATGAAAGCTTTTATGTGCTAAGTCATCTTTTTTTTTAATTTATAGGGTTGCTTAGGAGTCTTAGATGGGACACTAATTAAAGTTACACCTCCTAGTGAAAACAAGTCCCGATATCGCACAAGAGAATGATTTGTTACCCAAACATGCAATTCATATACGTATTGCCTAATTGGGAGGGCTCTACACACGATGGTCGTGTGCTTCGAGATGCGATCTTAAGACCTCATGGTTTACTAGTCCCTTAAGGTAAATTTATGTTACAATATCTAGTTTGGTTTCTCTTTGGGTTATGATGCTCAAATATAAAGGTTGTTATTTCTTGGTTGACTCTGGATATTGTAATGTAAATTGGTTTCTTGCTACATAGGGCAACGCTATCACCTTAAAGAATTTGATGGCTATCGACCAGAGACAACTAAGGAATACTTTAATATGAATCATTCTAAAGCAAGGAATGTCATTGAAAGATGCTTTGGATTGGTGAAAAGAAGATGGAAGATCCTTGCATCCTCTTCATTTTTCTCAATTCAAAGCCAAGTTCACATTATAATGGCTTCTTCCCTTCTACACAACTTGATTCGCAAGTTCATGAGCTTTGATCCACAAGAGTCAATCACTAAAGATGAAGATGAGAGTGAGGAAGATGAGAGTGATGAAGATGATGAAATGGAGTATATTACACAAATTAGTCCAATTGATGAGTGGCTAACATTCAGAAATAATATGGCAACTAATATGTATAATGTATGGACAACTAGATCCAATGACAATGATGTAGATTAGTAATTTAAAATAAGTTTTTTTTCATATTCTTATTAGATTGTTGAAATGTTTTGACTTTGATTAATGTACATAAATGGTGAACAACTCTATTTATTTAGTATTAACAATATATAACTGAGTTATTGGATTACTTTTGAAATGCACCCATTTGAACATCTCTGTTTAGTTAACTCTATGTAAATGAGTTATTGGATTACATTGTTATATTCAAAATTTTTAGAAAATTTATTTTTGTTATATGTTATGTCCTTAATAGCTCTTACATTGTCATACTTTTATTAGGAATGGCTATGGCTGCTAGTGGGAGGGGAAAGATTAAGCAATATTGGAAGGATGATGAGGTTAAAGCTTTGGTCAATGTTTTGCAGGAACTAGCTTACGATCCTTTATAGAAAGTAGATGGGGGTATAAAAACAATTACATGGTTGAAGTGCACAAGATGTTGTTGAGCAAGATTCCCAATTTTGATAAGGAAGTCGATCCCCACATTGACTCTAAGATTAAATGATTAAGAATGAAGAACAATTCAATTTCTGAAATATGTATGCAAAGTAGCTGTCAATGGGATGATGTTGAACATAAGATCAATTATAAGAAACAATGGTTTGATGAATGGTGTTTGGTAAGGACATCTAACTCAAAAGTTGATTGGGCTTTTATTTTAGTAGTTTCTTTTCTCATAATTATAACATTTTCTTATTAGAATTTTTTTATCTTATGCTTCTTATAATTCTTTTTTATAGAATCACAAGAGTGCAATTGTAATGTGGAACTTTAAATTCCCATATTTGTGCAAATTGGACATAGTGTACGGTAAAGATAGGGCCACAAGACTCAAAGTTGAGGATATATCTAAAACAAGTGCTAAGGCTAACTGTCCAAAGAATATGACAGTGTATTCTTCATCGAACAGTGAAGATGAACTTGTTGTGGTATTTGATACACAAGGATCCCCAGCTCCTTCAAGCACCCATTTAACCAAAAAAGTGAAAAAAACCTCTCACCAAGAAAGGAAAGTTTTTACAAGAAAAAAAATCCAACAACATTTCAGGAAACTGTTGACTCAAAGTTAGACAACTTCATTCTTAAGTTTGAGTCTATTTGAGAACACATGGCATCACAATATGTTGCTTTTAGAAATGCTTTGATTGCAGAGTCTAAATCTGATTCCCTAACTAATGAGAAGATGTAATAACATATCAATGAACTTCTTAATATTGGCATATCTCAAATGGATGTTAGTAAGGTTGCTATGTTATTCTATAATGATCCTGGTAAAGTTCAAGTTTTGTTCAATCTGGTAAGTCATGTAAAAAAGTCTTTTATGCTTAGGTTCCTCTATCCATCTTCTAGTCCATAAATCATGCGAGGGAGCATATTAATACTTTTGTAATTATTATGAACTTATGATGCAATTGATGTTGCTAACCAGGTTATTTTGTATTAGTTGGGAATTTTGTAGTTGTGATGCAAACAAAGCTTGTAATGTTATCCTGGTTATTTTGCATCAATTGAAGGCTTTTGGTTAAGTTATTATGTATAGCTGTGATATTTTACATCATTTACATCATCAAGGGGAATGTAAATTGTATTAAACTATATTACTTGATTTTACTATAACAATGGAATGGTGGACATTATGTGTTGGGATCCGATTCGAAATCGGACCCCAACCGAAAAAGCGGAGAACGGATACGAAAAACGAAGCGGAAACATATTGGATAAAACCAATTAATCGAACTGAAACACAAAGTATAGAAAACTTATCGCGTTGGATAACCTCGACTAACCATCCGAAACCAGTAAATTTTTTTTTCATCCTTTCATATTTATTCTAACTCATACAAACAAAAACAAATACTTTCCACTCTTGGAACTTCATCCTTATACAAATCTCAACTACTTAATCATATTCTTATATATCCATCCAGTTTCCAAATACTTATCTTTTAATCAAATCTGATTTTATTCTACTTTTCTCTTTACCATTCTTTCTACCAAAATTTCGGCAGCATAACGGCTGCATTTGACCTAACCCAAAACCTGCAAATGGTAAATTACACTT
>JAOSBP010000204.1:9994246-10010080 GCA_027563825.1 Erythroxylum mucronatum
TGGGATGACCTAGTTAGGACTGATGTATTGTCCTTGTTATATAGCAGTTTGTACTAGGCTTTTGGAGTGATGTACAGACAGTAATCAATGACAGTTGTATAAATTCCTGATTTTGATGAAATGCAATGAGAAAAATTTTAGTTTCAAAAAGTTCGTAATTTTATATTGATGTTTTATTATTATGATGCTATGTGAAGTACAGTAGTGATCGTTCGTAACTCACCCTTATCGTAGGATATGTATCAGAATGACCTACGGGCATCCCGGTGTGTACCTTGCGGTAAGGAGGCGCTACATTTAGGTGGTATCAGAGCATGGTTTGGCATCTGTTGGGACTAGTCAAATATTTAGGCATGAATTTTTTTAAAAAAAATGTGGAAATTGATTGAAATTCTTGTTTGGTATAGGTCATCCGTCTTAGGTGATCAAGTTGATCAACCAGCTGACCAAGGATCAGTCGGAGCCAGTAGGGAGTCCTCGGGGCCTCGATTTTTAATAAATTGATTTAAATTAATTTTAAATCAATTTATTTTCGATTAAACAACATTTATTAATTATTTGACAATCCACGACGTCTGCTCAACAAGACATCGCAGAAAGTGCCTTTTCTGCAACGTCCTGCAAACGTCATTACAACTAAACAATCAGTGACGTTTACTCCCAACGTCGCAAAATATCGATACATTTCTTAACGTCTTCATAAACGTCACAGAATGTGGATTTTCTGTGACGTCGTTCGCACGTCGTAAAACCTAATCAATCCGTGACGTTTACTCCAAACGTCGCAAAATATCGACACCTTTCCTGATGTCTTAAGAAACGTCGTAGAATATCGGTGCCTTCCACGACGTTTAACAATAGACGTCGTAGATCTCTATTGCCTACCCCACCTTCTACAACGTTTTTTGTGACATTTTAATAGACGTCGTAGATGGTTTTCTATGACGGTTTAATGACTTCTGCGGCGTTTAAGAAACGACACAGAAATGGTCATTTTCTTATAGTGCGGATAAACTACCATTCATTTTCTTTACACCTTCATCAACACCAAATTGTTTCAGAATCGCAACTAAGGAATGGCTTGTAGTTGCAGCTGTCAGTTTAATAATGACACTGAGGACGTCCTACCAAAGCAAGCCAAAAAGAATCCAAGGCAACTACAAATTCCAATTACCTTCGCACATACACACATTACTGACCAAACCAAAGAAGAAAGACAAAAGAACAGTTAAAGCCAAGAATAAAAATATAAAAAACATGCACTTTGACTGGTCTACGAATCCCAAACCGCAAATACACTTCAGGTTCCAGACTCCTCTATTAGCATAGCCATAGGCAATCAACAAAAGTGCTATGGGGTAACTCATTCTTAGAGTTCTCAAATTCTTCTCCCTCGTTCCTCTTAATTTCCCAAATCCCCGTAAAATGCCATAGTTGTTGCCTGTTATGGAGTCTCACAAGTGCCAGCACGTGAAAGCAAAGTAGAAACCAGGAGAATTTCTCAGTTGTTTTTTACAGAACAAAAATGAAAAGCAAAAGCACCAACCCTTATTCATCTCTGTTCTCTCTCCTTCACTTCTCTTTGCATCTCCGGCTTTCAGCATTCTCGAGGTTACTCACTCTTTTCATGTTGTCTCCGACTGTCGACTGACACAAAGCTTCATTGATGTCCTTCATTTAGATATATGCCACAAGAAAACACCAACTCTTTTAGCGTTATATACTCGACCTGTTAACCTTTAGATTCATTATGAAAACAGACCTTGTTCCCGAATGCATGGACTAGCTCTACCCCTCTTGCAGGCTTGCAATAATTTTTTGTTTTTCTTTTGCATGCCCTTTCATTAATGTTTCTCTGACTTGTGCTTTTAAAGATACCATCATACCAACAACTTATTGAGATGGCATTTTGTTTTTAAAGACTTGTGCTCTTACTTTTGCATACCCATAGCTAAGTTTTGCTCTGGATTGTGCATGTTTTCATGGGGAAGGTTGGAGGAAGCTCCTGGTTGACTGCTGTTAAAAGGGCTTTCAGGTCTCCTAACAAGGATCATCACGAGAAAAGCATTAGAAGGAGAGAAGATCATGAACAAGATGACGAAGAAAAGGTTGGACTAACGCACCCCTCTTTCTATATCTCCATTAGTTTCTGTGTTCATGTAATCTGTAATTTAATTCTTACACTTCTTTGCCTATGTGGGCAGAAGAGAGGCAAAAGGAGATGGATTTTTGGGAAGCGTTCATATCAGGAAACAGTGATACATCATTCTGAGGGCAAGGCGAAGACCACTTCAGCTGCTAAGATTACCTCCACCCCCAATACTGTTAACTCTATGGCTGAAGCTGCTGATGTTAAGCAAAGACATGCACTAGCAGTGGCCATGGTCACTGCGGCCGCTGCTCAGGCAGCAGTTGCATCTGCCCAAGCAGCAGTTGAAGTGGCTAGGCTTACGAGACCTTCCCTTTTGGTCAAGCAACATTTTGCTGCCATTGCTATACAGACAGCTTTTAGAGGGTATCTGGTGAGGCCTTCTTAAACCTTAAAGGTTAATCACTTGACGGTTGTATGTGAAGCTCATTTGCTCAACTTCCTAAACAAAAATTTGTGTTTTTGAAGGCAAGAAGAGCACTTAGAGCACTCAGGGGTCTGGTAAAGATGCAAGCTTTAGTGAGAGGACATAATGTAAGACAGAGAGCAAAGATGGCTCTCGAGTGCATGCAGGCATTGATTAGAGTGCAAGCTCGGGTCTGTGATCAGCGTAAGAGGCTTTCTTATGAAGGAAACTCAAATCACAATAACTTATGGAGCATACACCCAGCAGACAGGAAGTCCATTGTAATGAATTCTATGTTTGCTTCAGTTTCTTCAAGCTTGCTGCCATCTCTTTGATGTTTTAATTGGGATTTCTGACATTTGAAAATGCAGTCCATGGATGAGATCAGTGACTGTGATGAGTATCTCCATTGGAATAACAACCCGCAAGCATTGGAAGAAATCAAAACAATACAAGAGGAAAAGAGCGAAATTGCCATGAAACGTGAAAAGGCTCTTTCTTATGCCTTTTCTCATCAGGTTTGGAAGATCACACAAGTCCTTTCTTTTTCAACCTGTTTTTATATCTGAAACATCCTCGTTTGTTACAGTTACACAAGCAAATGTGGGTAAGTGATCATAAGGAAATTACATATGCAAGTGAAGGGGAGTTAGAAGGGAAACCCAGACGACTTGACTGGTGTACGAGGAGGTCATTGGAAAACAGAGCAAGTACGGCTTTACTCAACAACAGAGAGTGTGTCAAAACCGTTGAAATGGACACATCTCGACCTTACTCGCACTCAACCCCAAGCATCCATGACGTACCGCACCAGCACGCAACCTACCAACTGCACAGACCTAGTTCGTTCTCTGTAGCCTCTCCTCTTCACAGAACTCACAACAACATTAGGTCTCTGAAGGAACCACTCACTCCATCCCCATCAAAAGCAAGAACACTACTTCAAGTTCATTCAGCTAGCCCCCGCTGCCTAAGACAGGACAGAAACCATGAAAACAGAGAAATCCCACTTGGTCCTGATCCTACTTCAATGCCTAACTACATGACCGCAACTGTATCAGCCAAGGCTCGACTTCGGGCACACAGTGCACCAAGGCAAAGACAGTCAACCCCAGAAAGAGAGAAGACGAGTACAGTTAAAAAACGATTATATTTTGCAGTGCCTGATACAGAAACCATAATTAAGAATGGCAGCAGCGATAACAGTAGTATCGTTGATTACAGTCTGAGGAGCCCAAGCTACAAGGGGTCTACCATGTGGTGTGGACACAAGCACTATGAATGATGTTTCACCACCTCGTTCAACCGATGACCGTGGCAGACGGTTAAGGTAAGTCAATAAACAAGTGGAATAGTAGTAAATTAATTAACATGGGGAAGATGTCAGGTTCAGCCATTAAAATAGTTGGCGTCTTTTGCATGCGGGGTCTTTTGTTGGAGTTGGAGAGGTTGCTGGAGTCACTCTCGCAAATGTTCAGACGACGAGAGTTATGGAGTCGCTAAATGCGGATATTAGTCTAACAAATTATTTGGCCGATTCCCCAAATAGAACGGAGCAATTGTAATTTTTCATTAAGACCTGATCAACCCTAATATAAGTAATAATTACTTTTAATGATGGTTCAGATCGTCTGTTTCTATTAGCCTCTTATTATCTTATTCTATAAGCATCTATCTTCACATTTTCTGTGGATTATCGTTGATGTTATTTCTGAGGCTCTTTCACTGATTTTAATATTAGGATTAGCAACATGGAAGTACATATTAGATTATAATTCCTTGTTTCATCTGAACAGTTTCAACGAAATAAGAGAGTTGATAAACAAAATTAACGAATCCCTCGTTATGATACGATGTTATGTTACGCAAGTCCGGATTCTCTGTCCAATATTATGGTGTCGTATTCTGTCCTATAAATCTCAGCCATTTATTTATGTAGGTCTTACGTGAGTTTCACATAAATGAATGCTAGACCTGTATAAATAAATGGTTGAGATTCATATGACAGAATAAAACACCATAACACTTCCTCTTATTTATAATAAGTGTCGTTTTAGATATATTTTAATTATTCAAAATAAGTGTCATTCTTAACTTTGTATGCATGTTTATAATTTTACTTTCAAAATTAACCTTTAATTTCTCTCTTATCTTAATTACACAAATCACAATTTCAAGACAATTTAATATACAATTTCTCTCCCAATTTCTTATTAATATGCAATTTCTCTCTCATCTTAATTACACAGATCACAATTTTAAGGCAATTCATGAGAGTATTAATAAGGGCATATCTATAATTTCATTAACTTTCTTAATAAGCATGCATTTTTCTAAAACGACACTTATTATATATCGAATAGAATATTAGACAGAGGATCCCGTCTCATGTTGCGCCTTCTGGTTAGATAAATAAAGCGAATAAAATTACAGTCTTGAAGTTGGTGTCTAATTAATTTCGTTATGATGTCATTGTTTTGGACTTCCCCGTACTGTACTGTAGAGTTCATAAATTCTTTATTTGTTCATCGCTTTGCAAGGAATCTTTTCATAACTGCAAAATTAAGTACAGCAACAGCACAGTTCGAGTTGCATTAAGTACAGCACAGCACGGTTCGAGTTTACGTAGCTGTGGTTAGTGATGATCTAATATTACATTACAAAAACAGTCACCTAAAGTCAAAAGCTTTTAAATTACTATTAAAACTACTTCAGAGCCTGTGCTTTCACGGGATGAGAATAATTACGATAAATAAATAAATATTTTATATTGCAAGGGAAGTATATGAATACTCTTATAGTAATACAGTTGTTTTAATAGAAGTACAACAGTAAATTTGGAAATACTATATTTTATAATAAATCATAAATTAATAAGTCATGAAAATTTTAGAATATGCTCATGCAAATACAGTATAAAATTGAATGGAACTCTTTCAAATTATAAATAATTTTGGTATTGTCGTTTCCTAAAAAAAGTAAATATAAGTAATTGTTAATGTAGGTAAATATAAGTAATTGTTGATGTTGGTATCTTAACTAATTTAAAAGACTGAACAAGAATACCCATTTCCTTAGCAATTTGACCAAACTTTGCCGGGTATTTGTTGAGTCTTTTAACGGGCAATTCAGCCCCAACTTTAAGAGGTAACTACCCTTGACAGTCCTTGAGCAAAGCTCAACATATCCTTCTTTCGCTTTCTACAACATATCCTCAGCCAATAAAAATGAGAAAGAATCTCCTCTTAAAGTAAGAATGGACTTCATCCAGAGATAAGATGTAGATTTTAAGTTTCCGATTTGAAATCTGCTTGTAAATTATTAGTATAAATAAGACCTTCCTGTATGTAACGTAAGGAGGTATGCTCTCCATATCTTACCTATCTCTCTTGTAACCTTCTCTCTTACTATGCAATAATTTTATTTTATTTTTTGCAGACGCAGTTTATATTTTTCAACTTAAAGCAACTCTACCTTTCTTCCTATATCTTTTAGTATACGCCTTAAGGTAGGTAAAGAAATAAGGTTGTGCTGAGCTTTGCTAAAGGAGTGTCAAGGGTAGTTATCTCTCCCCCCAAATCCCCTGTCCTACCCTGTCTATTTTGCATCTGAGTCATCCACTCATGTGGTCCAGATGCAAAATAGACAGGATAGGACAGGGGAAAATGGACAGAGGATCAGCCCTCTTATCTCTCAAGGTTGAGGCTGTAATGCTCATTAAAAGACTCAACAAATACTCGGTGAAGTTTCGGTCAAAACGCTAAGGAAATAGGTACGAAAGCACAGTGAACCCTTTAAATTGAAAACATAATTCTATTTTGCATTTTTACATATTTATGATGACTTCGTATTTCTTAGATAAATTTTTATATAGATTATCTGGACTCAATCTAGATTGATAGATTCTATTAATAAGATAATTGTTGCATTATTTGAAGAAGATATTGATGCTATAACAAATGATAATAACTTAACAGAAGAAGATTTGTTTAGGATCATTTTAATTTTCGATATCTTGAAAAGTTTAGATCATATAAAAGTTTGTATCTTATCTCAATATTAGATAAATCATGTGTTTTATTTGTGATGTTGTGCTAACTGGTTTAAAGAATGATCAACTATTCGAATTTTCACCTTATTTGATTGAATAGGTAAAAAAGATTAAAGTTATATGCTCTACTTTACCTAAACTCTCTTTAACTTGTGATATTGATATTTGATTCTTGAGACCGATGCTTCTGATTATGTATGGAGTGGTGTCCTAAAAAAGATAGATTGTAACAACGCTCATGAAAAAACTAATGAGTCTCTTTACAGGTATACCTCAGGACCTTTATAAAAACTCAACATAGTCTAATTAAACTTAATTAGTTAATCTTAATTAAATGTGATGTATATAAATGTATAGGATTTTTGTCTTATGCGATAAGCTACATTAGCAATATTAACAAAAATATTAACATTGGACTAGAATTGAAAAAAAATGAAAGTTTAAGTATTTAATTGTTACTTTTTTAAGTTCGAGCTATAATTACAAAACTGTATAAAATTTGAGTTTAATTAATGGTAGTTTAAAGTGTTCCCATATGTAAGTAGTTCCAATTGTCGACCGTGAAACATATGCTTTTTTTTTTTATGTCTTTCTATTTCTTTGAATACTTTTTAACAATACTTTTAGTCAATTTCTTTTGGATAACATATATTAATCTCTATCAATTTAATCGGAATTTCATAGGTTGAAAATATTTATTGCTTACATTGAATTTATGTGCAATAAATTTAATAATTCTGAATTATATGTAAATATTTTATTTTATTTTATTCCTCTAACATGTTTATTTTTGTATACTATTCATTTCTCAATAAGTTTATTATTTTAAAATTTTACTTACATTGAGGGCAGCGTTGGTAATTATTAGTTGAAATTTTAAGTTTGTAAATTTTTAGTAAGATAATTCTATTATAAGAAAACATAAGCTAGACATATGAACCCTAATCGTATTATCCTGGCTTGAATTTGTAACTCGATCAAGGAGTTGAAATCGGTTTAAAAGTCTGAAAATACATTAGTGCGCTATTAAAGTTGTTCGACGAAACTCAAAGCAGCTATAAATAATAGACATTGAAGAACGAATTCTGACAATGGATTCCAATTATTGGTTGATTATAATGAAGATGAACTCTGACAATGGATTCCAATTATTGGTTGATTATAATGAAGTGGTTGGTATGGTACCACCTTAGCAATTAATAATCACACACTGTATGCGTTCTTTTTCAGCCTTATGCAGGAAAAGGAAGTTCGGGTACTTTTGGTGTTGGTTTCGTTTAAGACTCATGTGAAGTGGTCTCATGCAGACGAAAGGCTGCTTCTTAGACCAACTATACAGGCCAAAGCCTTGGTGAAGATTCCGGTTCGCCTTAGCTATAGACTTGTCTACGTGGCCCTAGCAATGTACCTTTTACGGACGAAAGAAATTTCATTTGATTAAGGTATTCTTATTATATTATATTAAATCTTTTTTTTTTTTGTCTTAAATCAGGGTATCCACCAGTTGATTCAATGACTAATCCCCTCGCTGGATTGTAAGCACCTCACAGGGTGGGATAACTGGCCCAAGGATTTAAGGCTGCTCCATACCCAAAGTCAAGGATCGAACCTCTGACCTTTGGTTAAAGATAAATAATCCATGTCAATCAACCACACCCCTTAGATTATCTTATTTATATATTTATGAGAAAGATTAAGGTAGAAGTATTATAATTAGAATAAAAGATTTCATGTGTGGATGAAAGTGATTCTTACCTTCATAATATTACCTGATTGATTAAACACCGATAAATTCGACATTGATATTGGATCTTAATTTATTTAGATTTAAATATTTTTGTTTAAATATAAATATTTAAATTCAAATTTAATAAACTTATATTTGATCCATTTATTTTAGTTCAAATTTATTAGAATCTCAATTGAATTTATAATATAATAACCCTATTGTTATAGAAATTTAATGTGATTGCTTTTGTAGTCACAAAATTCAGGTGGTGACTTTTTTTTTATATCTCTGTTCAAAAGCCTTTTTAGGTTGACAAAAATATTTTAATAGAAAAAGAAAAGAAAAGCAAATGTTAATGTTAATGTTATAAATACCATACCAAATATAGTATTGAATTTAGGTTTAATACGGTATGACCCCATTATTAATCAATATCAAGTGTCGTTTTGGATTTTTTAAAAAAAATTACAAAATAGTTCTAATATTTACAAAATTATAAAACAGTTCTTTAATATATTATATTCTATAATTTTGACTTCACTTTATTCTTATCTCAAAAAATCATATAATATAAAATTGATATGATTATTTTTATTTTTATTAATTTTATTTTCATATATTTATCATAAATTAAGATAAAAATCGTTTAATTCTCATTAAAATATAAAATTAAGAATAATAAAAAATAATAAATACTTTTATAATAAGTGAATTTAATTTCAAATGTTAACTTTATATATTTCAAAAGTTATTATTATAATTTTTATAGTATATAGATCGTCAAGATAAAATATATAATTTTTTGAAAATATTTAAATTATGTTAAACTAATATATTTAATTCTATACTTTATAATCACTTTATATAAGTCTAATTACATAAAAAATTTATTTAATATAATTTTATTTGTCTCTTTACTATTTACTAAATAAATTACCATATTTTTCATGTTAAGTAATTATTATTTTAAAATTTTTAAGTTTTTTAAAATTATAATTCTAATTGATATTTAGCCGATATTTTCATTTGCCAGTGATACTAACCGATGCCACGGGAAAGACGAGACACCCGTTGTACTTGAGTTCTTTTCGATACCAAATTTTGGTTAGCATCAGCAATCCCCCATAGGAAAAGACGAGACACACCTTGTATTTGACTGAACCAATTTCATCTTGGGCTCAGTAGTCAAACAACATTCGTAGCGTTGCATTTGCTTGGTCAATGGATAGATATAGACAGTCATTTAATTAATGCTGTAGGAAATAAGAAGGAATTTTGGTTTAAGGAATAAGGATGGCATTCTTGTTGCTGTTACAGGACGAAAGCTGAGTATGGTCGGGCCCCGTGTGTCTGGCACATAACATCATCTTCTTCATTTCTTGGTAATCTTTAAGCAGAGCACGTTGGTTGCAAGCATATATTATTAAAATGTTTTATGTTGAGTCAGTTCCTTTTCTTGGACTTCAAACACCCATGTATGATGCATCTTCTTCTTCCATTAATTATATTCTAAGAAGCACGGAAACCATAAAATGAAGTCGTATTTGCGTGTCGAACACGTGTCTGTGTCGAATACGTACGCGTCTGTGTCAGACACGTATCCAACATGGACACCCACAAAAAGTATATATATATGTTCTATGTTTTCTGAAAGATGCTTATAAAATATAAAATATGTATGAACTATCAAGATATTGAAAGTCTTGGTTCTTGAAACACATCAATTAATATATATCATATTATGAATTTTAAATTTTTTCTTAATTCTAAATTTTATTTTTTATACATATATATATATGTCGTGTCCGTGTCCGTATCTGTGTCTGTGTCCACCAAATTTTATAAATTGGTATGTTCCCATATCTATGTCCATGTCGTGTCGCGTATTCATATCCGTAATTCTTAAATTATATTTCGGACAAAACAGGCCAATATTCCCAACTTCAACCTGCTTCTTTACATCTCTACCGTGCCACTACGCCTAACTAAATGAATAAATAAAGAAAAAGCAACAAACAGAACCATCAGCAACCACTAGGTCTAACCTAGTTACCAGTAATAAACCATCAAAATTCAGCACATGGCAATGCAAGCTCTCATAAAAATATTAGCTTTTTCCTTAATGTCTTAAATCTCTAACTCTGTTGTCCAAGAAGAGAAACCTAAAACTACAACAGTACTATGTTATTCTTCCTTTGTCAAGTTAATTCTATGGCCATTGCGATGTTCTTTTCATGCCCATATTTTGTTTTTTTCACTCTTACCCTTTTCACAGCTCCTCCATCACTCTCATTACATCAATCAGCAGCTGACCTTCTCCGGTTCCGTGACAGTCTCCCACTACACTCTCAACACCTCTTGCCATGGAACCACACCGATTCACCTTCTTCTCATTGTCAATGGCTGGGAGTTTCCTGCTATACCAACAGCAGCTTCCAAGTAAAAGCATTAAACCTTTCAGGATTTGGCTTATCTGCTGTCTTGAATGACTCCATTTCCCATCTCTGCCTCCACAAAGGTCTGCTCTCCCTTGACCTCAGCGGCAACAATTTTACTGGTGTTATCCCTCCACTGCTTGGAAGCTGTGGTCAGCTTAGAACCATCCAACTTAATGACAATGACTTCCACGGAAAGCTACCTCCTCAGCTTTTTCTATCAAAACATCTGTTAATGTTGGACTTGGGCTACAATTCTCTCTCTGGTTATATTCCTCCAGAGGTAAGCTTCTGCATCAACCTTGAGTACATTGGTTTATACAACAATTATCTGAGTGGAGAGCTTCCAAGTGAAGTGTTTTCTTTATCAAATCTGAAGTATCTTTATTTGAACGCCAATAACTTAAGTGGGTCATTACCGGATTTCGATCAATCTTCTTGCTCAATCTCCCATCTTTGGATCAATGACAATGGGTTTTCTGGATTTCTATCTCGTACGCTCAGTAACTGTCAAAACCTTACTATGTTTATAGCTTCTCGTAACAAATTTGATGGGATCATTCCTGCTGAGATTTTCAAGGATCTTTGGCAGCTTGAAGTGCTTTATCTTGATGAAAACAGACTTGAAGGGCCAATTCCAGACAGTTTATGGGGTCTCAAAAATTTACAAGAGCTTGTTCTTTCAGACAACAAGCTCAATGGTACCATCTCTGAGAGGATAGATCAGTCTAATCGGCTAGTGGTCATTGGTCTATCTGGCAACAATTTAGTTGGCAGGATTCCTCGGTCAATTGGGAATCTCATACACTTGAGCAATCTATTCCTCTTCAACAACAACCTTAATGGCTCAATGCTTCCCGAGCTAGGAAATTGTAGTTCACTTTTGGAACTTAGGATTCAGAACAACTCTATTGGAGGAAGCATCCCTCCTGAAATCTGTAACCTTCGGAATCTAGAGGTTCTTTATCTGTTCAACAATCATATTGACGGCAGCATTCCCAGGCAAATTGGAAACATGAGCAACCTTGTGGAAGTGGCTTTGTATGACAACATGTTGACAGGTATAATTCCGTCTGAAATTACTCGTTTGAATAAACTCAGGTTTCTTTCGTTGGCTCATAATAACCTTAACGGAGAGGTGCCAATAGAGCTTGGGAAAGATTCTCCAGGTCTACTTAAACTAGATCTAGGTGGAAACAACATTCATGGTTTAATTCCTTCTAGCATATGCAATGGCAACAGTCTCTCAGTTTTGTCACTTGGAGACAATCAGTTCAATGGGACTTTCCCAACTGAGATTGCAAAGTGTGTGTCGCTAAGGAGGGTGATTCTCAGTGACAATCTTCTACAAGGGACCATACCAGCTCATTTGGGAATAAATCCTGGGGTTTCATTCCTAGATGTAAGAGGTAACAAGCTTGAAGGGACAATACCATCAGTATTTGGCCTTTGGATGAATCTAACAATGATAGATTTTTCAGAAAACAGGCTCTCTGGCTCTATACCTCTAGAGTTGGGGAACCTTTCCAATCTTCAAGTACTGAGACTCTCTTCCAACAGACTAAAAGGAAGCATTCCCTCTGAATTGGGACATTGCAGAAAGTTAATCAAATTAGACCTTAGTAGAAATCAAATTTCAGGAAAAATTCCTCCACAGATCACTTCACTGGTTTACTTGCAGAGCCTTCTCCTTCAAGAGAACAGACTTGTTGGAATAATTCCTGACTCTTTCTTTCCTGATCAAACTCTCTTTGAATTACAGCTTGCTAGCAACAGGATCGAAGGTCAGATACCTTGTAGTTTGAGTAAACTGAACCACTTCAGTTCAGTTCTTAATCTCAGCTACAATGAACTATCTGGTGATATCCCAGCATGCCTTGGCAGTCTAGACAAGTTACAGATTCTTGATCTCTCAAGCAACAGATTGTCTGGACAGATTCCATCAGAACTAAACAATATGGTATCCCTTGACTTTTTGAACATATCTTTTAATCAACTCTCGGGGAGACTACCAACTTCGTGGACGAAAATAGAGACTTCATATCCAGGGTCTTTTGTTGGGAATCTTGAGCTTTGTTTACTTGGTAGTGATGCAAGATCCTGTTCAAAATCTAGAGAAGGTCATAAGCATATGCTAGCTGGTCTAATCATTGGTGTGGTTCTATCTGTAGCTTTGCTTTGCGCTGTGACTTACATAATTGTGGTTCACTATCTCCGAAAGGCATACCAAAGACATCAATCACTTCTTAGTGAGTGTAAGTTAGAAAATGAAGATTTACCAGAAGATCTAAAATTTGAGGACATGATGCGAGCTACTGAAGGCTGGAGTGACAAATACATAATTGGGAAAGGCAAGCATGGCACAGTTTATAGGACCGAGTCTACCAATTCCAGAAAGCATTGGGCTGTGAAGAAAGTGAATCTGTCTGAGGCAAACTTTGGCCTCGAGATGAGAACTTTGAGTTTAGTTAGGCACCGAAATGTAGTGAAAATGGCAGGCTATTGTATTAAAGATGGATATGGGTTCATTGTCACTGAGCTCATGCCAGGAGGCACGCTATTTGATGTACTACACAGACATGAATCACGCCTCGTTTTGGATTGGCTCACCAGATATCGTATTGCTTTTGGCATTGCACAAGGCCTCTGTTATCTGCACCATGACTGTGTGCCACAAATTATCCATAGAGATGTGAAATCGGACAACGTTTTGTTGGATTCTGAAATGGAGCCAAAGATTGGAGATTTTGGGATGGCGAAATTGATTTTTGATTCTGATTCAGACACTACAAGGTCTACAATTGTGGGAACATTGGGTTACATAGCACCAGGTTTGTTATTAGTTCAGTATTAAGCTGTTCACAATCACAGATGTGTATATGTTTATATTAGAAGCTCTTTTACTGATCTCCTTCTTCTCTTCTTCCCTTCTTTGCAATTCAGAAAATGCATACTCCACACGATTAACTGAGAAAGCAGATGTGTACAGCTACGGAGTGATTCTTTTGGAGCTACTGTGTAGAAAATTGGCAGTGGATCCCAACTTTGAAGAAGGCCTGGATATTGTATCCTGGACGAGAAAAAATCCTGGAGAACAAGAAGAACGCATTTGCTTTCTTGACGAGGAAATCAGCTTCTGGGACACTGATGATCAACATAAGGCTTTGAGAATGCTAGAATTGGCACTTGAATGCACTGAACCGGTGGCTGATCTAAGACCCTCCATGAGGGCCGTAATTGTTTCTCTCATCAAATTGAATGACAAACGTGAACAGAAAAGATCGTAAAATGGATTAGTACCAAACTTTTGTCTGTCACATACGTATATGACTTTTCTTAATTTGCTCTTAAGAAAATGCAACACCATTCGTTCTCACGCCAATCTGGTTGTTTGATGGTTCCACCATGATGGTATGACCAACTCGCCAATTCTCAAATGGGGATTTGCCGAATACACCAAAAACACAACCTTCACTACATCTATGGAATTTACAAATGAAGCTGATGTAAACTTTCAAGCCATAATATATCGTGTCTCAGTGTATCTATCAAGTAAGAATGCAAGCCAACCTCTCCTTTCATATTTGATGGAAACATCAGCACAAAATGCAGACTTGTTCTCTTCGGGTAATGGCTGAATATTGACACATGGTTATTGTTCATAAAGGGAAAAATCATGCATAATATATTGGTGAGGAAATATTTATGTAGTTTCTTTATCATTTCAAGATGCCAATTTTACGTGCTTCACGCAGTGTTTGGACGAGAATAACCAGTTAATCATGGAAATACTGGAGAAGCAAATCCTGGGAAAATTTGCAGAATGTGCCTTGTAAGTGACAAACTCACTAAAATCTTCTTCTTTTGATGGATTCCATTTATTGAAGCAAGCGACTCACTGGTATTCCATTTTCTCTAAGCCTTAAGCCTTGTGTTTATGTTTTCAGTTTTGATTTGAAGATAAACGCATTTGTCATGTTCCTCAATCAAAATAGTTTAGTTTTTTCCGTCTTTGTGTATATAATTTTCAGACTGCTGTCCCGATATACTACACTTAAGGCGGATTGCATAAAATTTGTGATGAACTAAATTTGATATGATCATTTACTAACGGTCTTCATGTCGCCAGTCAAGGCTGAAAAATCAATTCATGCCCATTTCATGTTATTTGTATAGCCTTCTCCTAGTCTCCTAATTTCAAAGATGTTTGTACCCAAGTACAAAACGAAGTTAAATGTAAGTGCTTACTTTTTTAGGTAACTTACGTCTAGACCATTACTGTATCCAAAGACAGCGTTATCTTTTAAAGGATATCGATATGTCAAATTTGTTTAAATCTTTCGAAGTTCGGAAAATATTGTTGTGAAAATTGACCAGATTAGAGCAGGTTCGCAGCTAAATAGGACTGAAGGAATAGTACTGAATACACAGATTTTACGTGAAAAATCCCCAAATTAGGGTAAAAATCATGGGCAATAATAGAAGACTTTTACTATTGAAAAATTTGGAGAATTACAAGGAGAAACTAGACCCACAAAAATATACAAAATATTTTTGCCTTTCTCTTTTTCTCTCTTTTCTTTCTCACCTCACTTCTCTTTATTTTTTCTGCTCTCAAATTGTTTGTACTTCTCTTCATGCTACTCCTGCCTTTTTATAGGCAGGAGAAGGCAGCCATCCCCACCAACTTTTAAAGTTGGTGGCTGCCATGGCTGTCCATTTTTGACAGCCACCATTTTTGACAATTCTCTCACTTGAAGATTTGATTGAGAGTCAATCAGCTCTTCACACTATGCTTTCTACCTTGCCGCTTCATGTTGCTTACGTCTCTGTTAGGCAACACGAGGATCGACACCACATAAACTTGTCACCATTGATTTCTTTTATCATAAAATTTGCCAGGTTCTCCATTGTATGAATTTTCTATATGTCCACTGTTCCTTCTTCCACTTTCTCACAGAACGAAGTGATACTGAACTCGGATGTGTTTGTCTTTGAATGAAATGCTGGATTCTTGGCAAGATGCAAAGCACTCTGATTGTCACAATACAGAGTAATATTCTC
>JAOSBP010000204.1:10010607-10032629 GCA_027563825.1 Erythroxylum mucronatum
TGATGCTTTATTATTATGATGCCATGTGGAGTATAGTGGTGTTTGTTCGTAGTTCTTCCTTGTCGTAGGATATGTACTGGAATGATCTGCGGGCGTCCCGGTGTATGCCCTACGGTAATTGGGCCCTACACTGAAAGTATCGAACTATGGACATTGATGGTGTAAATTCACCAAATTTAGAGGTATTTCGTCTGATTTATGATCCAAACAATGTGATTGGTTCAACAAACCCAAGACAAAATTGCACTACACGATAATCTCTTGTCATATTCAACCAATTCTATACAAGATAACACCAAAATAGCACCAAAGCATCTTCCTAGCAATGACCTGCCTCCCTTTATTCTTAACCTCTCCAACTTACATATACTTAACATCACCGACAACTTTTTTGGTTATGCATATAGGATTGATAGTGATAGTCTTTATCCCTTTTAATGAAACCTTTTTGGAGTTGATGTGTTAACAGAGAAAAGAATTTTATTTTCTAATTCCCTAGTGTTAACAATGCTCGAAATAGGTAGTTTTTCATAAACTAAGAAAATTGTTACATTTCTGCTCTTGCATAAAAAGTTCCTGTCATCATTTGATACATAAATAAATGTTTAACTATCTATTCATGTTTTTCACTAATATTTCCTTGTATGTAATGCAATCATACTTTGTCTCATTTCTTAACTTAAACATTTTTCTTATACAAAAAACCCGAAGTGCTTATTGTCTATGAAAACATTTTACACTTTATGGACTTGAATCACTTTAAGTATGATGAGGAAGTATGTTTAGTTATCATCTTAAAGTGACCTCAAAATATCCTCAAATGTCAAATAACCAAAAAAAAGAAAGAAAAGAAGTATTTATTAACAACTATGACAAGGAAGAATATTCTTATATTGTCAAAGATATGAAATAAATAAGTTATTCTAAAAAGAAAACATAAATAGGGATTTATTACTTTAATATTAATTCATTTTCAATAAATTGTTAGGGCCTCAAAAAATTTGTACAGAACTTGAAACGTTTTTACTTTTATCAAACATTAAAAAAACAAGACACTCCTTAAAGCCCTCAAGCTTTATTAGAAATAGGTAAACATAAGACATTTACATAACCATGGCTCACTTATCCTTTCACTACATAACTAAAGACCTTGTATATGTCATTCTTACCACAATAATAGATATTCTTCATCTATACAACTCAACTTAGATCCTAATTTTGTAACTTCATTAACAAACTTGAAACCCAAAACCAAAATAACTCTACCAATAAACCAAACTCAAGATCAAAGCAAACCTCACCAATATCTTGTTTAATTCCAACTTAAATATGTCATTGGTGCTAGTAGTTATCATGATTCTGAACCCAAAATACAAAAATATATTTATATAATGTGTCATTGCTAAGATCATCATCATCTATCCTATATGCACAACCAAGTTGGTAAGGTTAAGATTGAGGGAGGGAGGTGGCCAGAGAAACAAAGGAAAGAGAGCTTAATGGAGAAACAAAATTTGGGCAGGTGCGGGAGAAACAAAAAGGAGAAAGATGGTTAGGTAAAATAAGGGTTAATGACTTAATTTTGTAATTATAACCCAAATTTTCGAAAGTGGTAATAAAATACCTAAACTTTCAATTTTTCACAAAAATAACCCAATGTAGACTCTATGTTAATGGAACTGATGTGGATATCAATGTCAAGTGTAATTAAATTTTAATGTCAAATATTAATTTAACTAATATTAAATATAAAAAAACAATAACACCTAACGTAAGCTTCATTTTCTCTGTCTATTGCTAGACCCCTAAGTCCTAATAGTAGAATCATGCAGCATTGGCAAGCTTTGATCAATGTTTGACACTTGGGAAGATGGAACAAGGCAAAGACTTACAAGTAGGAAAGAAAAATGAGCATTTTAAGTGTTGGCATGTGTTGTGCACATTAGTAGAAATTTTTGACGAAATGTAAGATTCATATGTGAGACCAAAAGATAGCTTGAGATGGACCTTAGTTGAAGGTTAGCTGGATCACATGCATGATGGAGACATGTGAGAGCTTAAAGGTGTAAAACCCCGAACCTTTTCTTTTATTGAATATAAATTTTTATATTCAGTAAATAGTATTTTTGGATGAATAGTAAATTTGAGTGAATAATGATTTTTGGGGGACCCAACCCCGAAATATTGAAAATCATTCGGAATAAGTGTTAGAGTCTAACAATACTGAAACAAATCGAAAATAAATCTGATCGAATGAAGTTCGGGAGTTCTTAACATTTAGGATTAAAATGCCCTTTTTGGAAAATAATGGGTATTAATGATTTTAAACCCATTCAAATTGCTTTTAAAATTATCCAATCAATTAATATTGACCTGAATTAGAGTCTTTCATGGTCAATTTGATGGTAAGATGGTTGCGGAATATTTTCAAAGTTTAATTCGATTAGTTGATGAATTACATTCATTAAAAGGCAATTTGGTCCTTTTATATGATGTAAGGGCAATTTAGTCTTTTTGCATGGGGATAGTGGAATGATGAGTCAATAGAAATTGCCAATCAGGGAATGTCATGTCGAATGCACTAAAGAAGTATAAAAAAGCCAAAAGTAAGAAAAACCTTCTTCATTTTGAGAGATAGTCGTGAGTGTCTAAAATATTTTAAAAAAAAAGAGAGAGAGAGAAGCCAAAGGTGAACTTACGCCAAGGAGAAAAGAAGAAGATGGTAGCTGATTTTCATGGGTTTTGAGTTGGATTTAAAGAGATCATGACCAAGTAAAGAATAAAGTAAAAGTAGTAATTTTTCTAGCCTTTAATTTCTAGTCTTGTGGATTTTGCATAGAATGGTTTTGGTATAAGATCAATGGTGATTTTGACATGCAATGAAGTAAATAATAAGTTTGGAAGTATTTAAGGGTAGAAATCAAGAAAGAAAACCAAAGAATCAATCTTGAGAGAATCTGCCATGGCTAGGGTTTTTAGTGTGATATGATTCAAAAGTCAATTTCGGTTGAAGAAGATAAGAGAGATAGCCACGTTTAGTGAAATTTTGTCTTTGGTTCTCGGTTCACTTGAACTAGTCCTATTTTTTTAACCATAACTCGGCCTACAAACCTCCAAATTGGTAAATCCAGTTAGAGCTGAAACCTAAGACATATTACTAAAAATCTCTAGAAGAGACTTAGACCTAATTCTAACTGAATGACATTTGATATTTGATACATGTTTCATGATTTAAAAGTTTAAATGACATGATTTTTTATGATGTGGAAACTAGGAACATAGGGGAACAAATATCTAGAAGACCTTAAAACCTAATTTGAATGTTTGACATGTGAAAATTAAGGAACAAGTGGAGGTATGGATTCTGGACATGGGTCATAATCGTGACTCATCATGCATTATTGTGATATGGTGAATTAAATTGGGTGAGATTGTGTTTTGAAGAAATTGGTAAGTTAAAATGGGTAAAATATTGTATTTAAGTGACTTTTGAAGTTAGGTATGGAAATGAAAACTAATAGGTTAGCCTACGAAAGTAAGCAGACATACAATTAGCGTACGTGTTACGCGATTAAATATTAATCTAGAATTTGTTAAACTGAATTATTGTTTTAATGTCTTATTTCCGAATTTGGAAATAAATGCCTAAGCAAAGTGTGCTTTGTGTAGTTAAAAGAGAGGCACCGAATGTGTGAGTGTGCTTAATGATAAGTTTGCAAAATAGTGAGTGTACTTTAAATTGATTTTATGAAAATGATTTCTATTATATAGTGAAATGAATATTGATTATGAGTTTTATGTGAATGGTGCATTACAAGTGAATATTGCTAGTATCCGTTTATGTTTTAACAATATATGAATTGCATACTTTATATGATTTGAGTTTACATTAAGATGATATTATTGGTTGAAAAAAGGATGTGGTTTTCAGCCTAAGGTACACCGATAGGTTTTATACATGTTATTATACCAGTGTATAACGGTTAACCTAATACGACTAAGCGATATAGAACCAACTCCATAACTAGAGGTTAGCCAGTTGCGGATAAGCGATGCAGAGCTAATTCCGTGACTACTAATGTATAGCGATTATCTTAGTATAGGTAAACGATGTAGAACCAGCTTCATAACTATTGGATAACCAGTTGCAGGTAAGCGATATAGAACCAGCTCTGTGACTTTATACCTAAGGATACCATTTGGAAAAGAAGTTAGTGATAGTCTATGTCGTGTAAGACATTCATGAAATTTTTAATGCCGCCTCTATTTATTTGAAAATCGATTTGAGAAACTTGATTTCTAGAAGCATATATGTTTCATATTAGTATTGAATTATATGAATTGAGATGAATTTGTTTTTGGGAGGTTTAAATTGTTAAATATGATTTGAATAGAAAATATAGCACTCATTGAGCTCGTTTAACTCACACTCTCTTTTCTTTTCTTGTTTAAATGAAACCTCCCAATTGCATGCTCAGGGGCTTTAGCAATAAGGACTCCACCTCACGACTAATCAACTTCGTCACGTGCTACTGTGTAGGCATTTTTGCCTTTTGAATGTTTTTGGGAACATTTGCATATTCATGAATATGTTTTGGAATGTATTTTGTGTAAAGAATGCATATATATGAATGTTTTAAAGTGAAATGCATGAATATGTTTTAGTTTTTTAAAAAATATTATTGAAGCAATTGTTAAGATTGCTTGTGAATGGACTTGAAGTACAAAAATTATAGAGGGGATTTTGATGTGATTATAGAAGTGTTTTGAACTTTTACAGGAATTTTAAAAATTTTGGGAATATCAAAATACAACCATTGTACTGCCAAAATTTTTAGTTAAATGGTTTTTAAAAAAACTCTATTGTTTATATTTATGAATGTTGAGTTAAATTTTTTTGATAAAAAGAGGTAATAGGCTTAGCTCTACGGGAACTTCCCAGTTAGATCAAACATCGACTGGAGGTCATCGTGGGGTGCCGAGTGGGCCTCCTAGCTGTTTCAGGATAGGGACTTATTACAAGGATTAATGTGTGCTTAAATAAATGGACCATAACTAGTGGACTTGACATAAGTAATTATTGGACCGAACCAATGTGCCATATAAGGATTTGGGCTTCGATAACTCATCATCAATGGATAGAGATCAAGGGGAGATTTGGATAATATACGGATAAGATCCCAATAAATATATATCAACTCTAAAAGATAAAAACCATATGGATATGGTCGTTCCTAACATTTTATAAGCCTTGGGCAAAGTAAAAAAAAAAAGCCTAATAAATCAACAATAGATAAATATGTAAACTTTTAAAAGCATATTTTTATTATCAAGAGGCTACCTTAAGCCCCTCATAATGACACAATTGAAGAATCTAATATGTTGCATTAATTCTTAACATTAAGATTCAAAGAACAACTAAAAAATCAAATGAAAAAAATATATTTAAAGAAAAAAACTAAGAGAATTTGCCTCATTTTTCTCTTTATAAGTGTTAAGAGTGAATTGGGTCCTATTTTGCCCCATTTTGTTCTTTATAAGAGTCAAGAGTAGGCCCTATTTTGTTCTTCATAAAAGTAGGTCTTGGCCAAGTACCCTTCCTGCCTTTGCCTAGTGTCAGGCCTGAATGTGGAAGGATTATCTGAAGATAGTATAGTTTTTCATCGATATTAATGTATCATTCCTAGTTAAATATAATCTCTTACCTTATTAGTTGTAATGTAGCTAAATCTTATTAAATACAAACCTATTTAGATGGGAGTGTCATCCAATTAGTTAGTGTGACGTCATTTGATAAGGAAAGAGGTGATCTAATTAGTTCGGTTCAATTAAGATTATGAATTGTAAAGTTAGAGGTGCTTACAAATAAGTTATTTGAGCCAAGCTCCAGATAATAGATAAGAGGGGAAGGGAAAGGAAGGGAACACATTAAAAGAAAGCATTCTTTTGAGGAAGTAATAAAAGTTAGTTTTTATCATAGCTCTTATGTTTTTATTGCTACCTATGATTATTTAATAGTTTCGTAGTATTTTTACCAAATGTGAGAGTTAAAACACTTCGAGAGTCATGAGGCATTTGAGAAAAATATTTTCTTTATTCAATGATCATGTATGAAGGCTGAGTTTTGCTTAAGCGAACCTAAGTGAGATTATTGTGCAAAGGATTAGGTACGACTTTAGTATAATTTTAGTTCCTAGGAAAACCTTTGTAACAACTGGTATCAAATCCAAAATATTAACATGGCATGAGACAACAATTTGATAGAGTGTTTCAATAGAGTGGAGGCACTTATAGGCCTAATTTCTCAAGGAGAGGAAGAGGTCACTTTCTACTCATCTCAATTCTATGTTTTGTTAAGCGAAATGAGCCTTTTGAAGGAGTGTTCGAACAAAGCAAGGATAAACTTGATGGACAGGAAAATGGTACATGGGAGATGTGCCAATAACTAAGGACTCTTCCAGTGAACCATATTCAGATGAGTGCCTACATATTATTTCAACAAAGGCGTCGATTTCTTTTGGTTAGGGTAGTTTGTTAGATTCCTATGTCCTAATAGCATAATCGTGCAAGTATTGGTGAGTCTTGGCCAATATTTGACACTCAGGACGATAGAATAAAGCAAAGAATTTTGAGTAGGCAAGGAAAATGGGCATTGTTAAGAATTGGTATACGTTGGTGTACATTGGTGAAAATTTTCGATGAGAAGCAAGATTCGGATGTGAGACCAAAAGATAGTTTGATATGGATCTTGGGTTGAAGGTTAATTGGATTACATGCTTAAAAGAGACATGTGAGAGCTCCAAGGACTTAATGTGTGCTCAAATAGGCAAATCATGACTAATGGACTTGGCATGGATAAACATTGGATTGGGTCAATGTGCTATGAAAGTCTTCAGGTTTGTATGACTCATCATTAATGGATAGAGATCAAAGGAGAGATCTTGGATGATATGGCAAATAAAATCACAGTAGATATACATCAGCTCTAGAAAATAAAGACTATGTGGGAAGATCATCTGAAGATAGTAAAGTTCTTCATGGATATGAATATATCTTTCCTAATTACACATAATCTCTTATCTTGTTAATTGGGATGTAAATAAATCCTATCAGATAGAGTCCTAATTGGATGAAGGTATTATCTAGTCAGTTAGTGTAGTGTAATCTGATAAGGATAAGATGTGATCTAGTTAGTTCAGTTCAATTAGGATTCTGAATTGTAAAACTAAAGATGCCTATAAATAGCTTATTTGAGTCTTACTCCTGCGGAAGAGAGAGAGAGGGGAAGGGAATACAACGAGAGAGAGCATTCTTCTGTATACTTTTGGTGAAGTAATAAAGGTTGATTTTTACCGTAACTTTTGGGTGTTTATTTTTGCCTATAATTATTTAATACTTTCATAATATTCTTACTCGAGTGTGAGAGTTAAACACATCGAGAGTCATGAGTCATTCGAGAACAAAATTTTATTGGTTAACGATCACATGGGAAGGTTGAGTCTTACTTAAATAGACTTAAGTGAGATTGTCGTACAAAGAAGTATACGCAACTTTGTTATAAGTTTGGAGTCTCAGAGCCACATTTTGATACGTCAAGAGACAGCAATTTAATAGAGCATGTCAATAGAGTGGAGACACTCATAGGGCCAATTCTTCAAGGAGAAGAAGACGTTACTTCTTACTCATCTCATATCTATGCTTTGTTGGGCGCAATGAGAGTTCAAATAAAAGCAAAGAATAAACCCGGCGGAAAGAAAATATGGTACGTTGGAGATGTTTTAATGACTAAAGAGTATTTGAGGGAATCACATTCAAAGGAGCGCCCATGGATTATTTCAACAAGTGCGTCGAATTCTTAAGCTAGAAGTGGTTTGTTAGACCCTTATATTCTAACAGGGGAATCATGCACACTCAAGACGACGGAAAAAGGTAAAAACATTTAAAGTACTGGAAGTGTTCGTGTCTCAACTCCGACACAAGAATCATCGTGATAATCTCTTACACGTGTAATAGCGTTCATGAGACAGCTAACTGTTCAGGTTCTGGTTTAATGGGAAAGTAAACCACTGGAAACACCTGTATTAGTTTTACTTAGTTTTTATATTTGACATAAAGGTGTTGATGCGTGACAGAAATAGAAGCCAGAAGGAAAGAGGACATCGTTCAGATCATTAACTCGTTTTGTAAATAAGTTGAATTTATTGCTTGAGCAATTAATTTTCATTTCGAAATTCTCCTCTTTCTTCTTTTTTCTAACACCATTAATTTGCATTAAACTCCAAGAGTTTAACGGCCCATAAAACTAACTTCTATGCAAGAGTAACCGATTTAAAATATTTAATTTTTTACACTTTTTACTGTGTCAAATTTTAAAAAAATTTAATTGAATGACTAAATTTTAAAAGTCTTAACAATTCAATTCAAAACATTATTTCTTATTGATGTAACTAAAATAACTAATAGATAACATTTCATGACATTTAACTAATGTTACATTATTAAAAATAATCTTTTAAACTAAATTATTACAATTTAAAAAAAATAATCTCTCAATTAAATAATTTTAAAACTAATGACAAGAATGTTAAAACATTAAACACTTTGAAATATATTATCACTTTTTTATATGATATGACCACAAGAAGAATTTCTTAATGGGATTGTAAAGAATGCGGGACAAACAATAAATGGACAATTTAGATACAACTGCCGTTGGAATCTTATCTAATGTTGCTCCCTGGTACTATAATCCACGCAAGTAGTGAAAGAGTTTCTTTCTTTAAAATCACGAAAGAAAGCATGTACCAGTAACAAACAAAATACAGCTGACAATCTCAAGCATCAACATATTGTACCCGGGATGAACAGCGCTTAAATGATTGATTTGCATAACAAACCATTATGATTGATTTGCATAACAACCATAATAAGTCCAATTTTGCTTCCTGTCAAAACAAATTGCATCGGGTTAAACTATTCCTAGGCTGCACAACAAGGCTGACTGAAGTCTTTCAAAACTAAACATTAAGCTGTTGACCACGATAAGAAAAAACAGTTAACCAAATAATACAGACCGTCATCAATGTCGGTAAAGAAAAAGAGATTTATAGAATTGCTATTAGGACACTCACTATCTTCTAAAAGTTACAGCAGCACCGCTTATCCTGCAGTAATTAAATATATTAAACATAATGAGTCTATCGTTCATTTACTTTATCATAAATGTAGCTGCAGATTTAGCAAAGTAATATTACACTTACCTGCCCTGTTGCTGCTTTACAACAACATTGGAATCAGCCCTTTCATCAATTGAGCCTTTGCTGTGATTGCTGGTTACACTTGACCTATCGAACTCAAGTCCATTCAGATCCTGTGAATCTCTTGACTTGCTCAAAATTCTCATATTTGATATGCCCCCAGCAAGATCATAACTAACTCGACACGGGAGCTTTGAGTCATCAGATGGATAACTTTTATTTCGGTGAGACTGTGCCATGGGAGTAACAGCTACAGTAGGCAAAAAAGGTGAATGAGATGATGCCGCAGCCGCAGCTGCAGCAGCAACTTTCGCCACTGCAGCTGTAGCTGCTATCATTCCTTGAGCTCCTTCTCGAAGCTGAATATAGTCGTCTTCAATAAAAAATAACTGAAATGACAAAATCAAAATTCTTGCCATTATTATCTAAGCTTACACTAACTTCACAACTAAACCATATCCCAAAACTCACTTCTGGGTGACCAGCCACAAAATCATCCAGTTTTCCATACTTTTTCTTGTAGTCATGCCAATGTAAAGGTGCAAGCATCTTGCCCAGCCTATTTGGAAGCTGTCATAATCACCAAATAAAGTTCAGTAGAAGGATTGCATATTCTAAGATCAACCACAATAGAACTTTGTTGATTCACATACTGTGGAATTCATTCTAATTCTTCCACCAGGTGGAATCGTACGAACAATGCAAGCTAATAAAGATCTCTCATCAAGTAGGGCATTTTCAGAAGATTTAGCTGCATTCGCCATATTTGTCTTCCCTGTTGAGACTTCAGATAAAACTGCACCACTGCCATTGTTGACAGTAGTTTCATTATGATAAGCTGAACGGATTGAATTTTCAGATGGCGATGGACTGGCACCAGAACCTGATTGTTCTTCTGTCAAAACTTGATTTTCAAGTCCTTGATTACTCAACTTTGGAACATTTTGCTCCTGCACAGAGTACAGATTCAACATAAGCCAAGTTTACCTCCTATTCAAAAGCTAAAGAAGCCAGGGCACAGGCTCAAGCAAAGAGATTTGAAACAAAATCAATGGTTGACTCCAGTGCCATACATTTGTTTTGCTGTTCTGCTCAAGAGAATTCAATCTTAAAGCATCATTAAATTGGGAAGATATCTGTTGCAAGCTCTGATCTAGATGTGGTGCAACCAAGTACTCTCTATCAATTTTCTGCAAAAGGATATGGTCAAGAACGGCTCCAAAGACATATTCATCTTGACAGTGACTTAAAGTAACATCTTAACACCGCAAACCTGTTCTTCCCCGGTGGATGAAATTACATTATTTGGCTCAGTTCCCTGACTGACGTTAACATCAAGATAGTCTGGATGAAAACCTTGTCCATTGACAGATATTTCATACTTATATTTAGCATCCAATCTTGTAAGATTGTGATCTGAATGGGATGATGTAAGATGATTCTGTACAGACACTTGTCCACCCTCTGGTACAGCCTGAAGAAGAAGAGTTAAACAGATACAAATTAAAAAGCCATGGATGCCCAGAGTCGGGGAAAAAAAAAAGCAAGGCACAGGAAAAGAAGATAATGTAGAGTGTTACTGCAGCTTATACAAAACATAGAAAAGGAAATGTCGTGTCTCATACTACCTGTTGGTTCTGCCACTGTGGTGGTGACATTGCTGGTACCGAATGAAAATGCCCAACATGAGACTGAGGAAAATGAGAGGGCATGGAATGGGGAATCCCTTGTTGATGTAGTATGAATGGATGCAGTGCAGTCATCTGTGCAGGTGGCAGGTAGGTAGGCATCCCAAGTAAAGAAGATGGAGCAAATGGGACACCAGCAATATGGTTGCTCTGACAATTAACAAAATGAAGTAACAGAAACAGCATAAGAATTCCATTTACTTTACTGGAAACTGTATTTGAACGAAGTACTCTTAACACAGTAATACAGAATATAGCAATTGATGAGTCATATCACAAAAGCCCATACATAATACAACTAGTCCGACATCCCATGAGCTAAAAATCTTATCCACAGAACTAAATCATCCCATATTATCCAATTCAAATCTCTTGAAAACTATGAGATGCAAGGATCTTAAAGTATATAGAAGAAATAAAAGAGGAAAAATTAGTCAACCATAAGCCTGAATTTAGTGGAATGAAAGATTAGGAATTGAGTTGAAAACAGAAGAGATAGAGACAAGTAGAGGATTTATTGAAAAAAGGATTTATTCAAGAAAAGTCTTATTCCATGTGTAGTTCTAGTACTTTTAACTCCTAAAAAGGATGAAAGTTTGAGAACGTGCATTGATTGTCAGGGAATAAATAAGATCACAATAAGATATAGATTTCCAATACCTCACCTTGATGACATGTTAGATATATATTGGCTTGAGCTACTATCTTTACCAAGATAGACATACGAAATGGGTATCATCAAATTAGAATCAGACCTGGAGATGAATGGAAAGACTTTCAAGACTAAAGAGGGACTTTATGAATGGATGGTGATGCCATTTGAACTCTCTAATGCACCAAGTACTTTCATGAGAGTGATGAATCAAGTGTTTCGACCATTTATGTGCAGATTTTTGGTGGTATATTTTGATTATATGTTAGTATACAAGACTAAAGAAGATCAACTATTACATCTACAACAAGTCTTCAGAGTTTTGAGGCAAGAGAAACTTTATATCAACTTAAAGAAGTGTTCTTTTAGGCAATCAAATGTTGCATTTTTGGGTTTTATTATATCGTACCGTGGAGTGGAGATGGACTCCGAGAAGATTAGAGCCATTCTTGATTGGCCTATTCCACAGGATGTACACGAGATAGCACCATAATGGCACTAGTTACTAATTGTATGAAGAAAGGGCAGTTTAATTGGTCAAAGGCAGCAACTAAAGAATTTGAAGAAATCAAGAAAAAAAGAGACCGAATCTCCTATTTTACAACTTCCAAATTTTTTTAAGGTATTTGAAGTTATTTGTGACGCATCTCATGTGGGAATTAGAGGCATACTCAGCCAAGAGGGGCATTCAATTGCTTACTTCAGTGAAAAGTTCAGAGAAAAGAAGCAACAATATTCAACCTACAATGAGAAACTTTATGCAATAGTATGCTCTCTTTACAATTGGTGTCATTATCTCTCATAAAAGACATTTTTCCTATATTTGGATCATGAATCTCTTAAACACTTAAAGGCCCAGAAGAACTTGAACAAAAGGCACAACTTATGGAGTGAATTTTTGGAGCAATTTAGCTTTGTTATTAAGCATCGGACAGAAGTTGAGAATAAGGCAGTGGATGCATTAAGTACGAAGAGTCATTAGCAACACTTTAGCGGTAAAAGTTATGGGGTTCGATCCACAATGACTATCTTTTCAAAGGAAATCAATTTTGCCTACCTAATACTTCTATAAGGGAGTATGTGATTTTGGGAATTACATGGAGGAAGAGCAGCAGGACACTTTGGAAGAGATAAGACCATCGAAATGGTTGAAGATCACTTTTAGTGGCCCTCCTTAAAGTGGGATGTGTCTGAGGTCATACAGCAATGTCGAACATGTCAATTAGTTGAAGGAATGAAACAAAATTCTGGATTATATACACCACTGCCTGTGCCTCATGAACCATGGCAAGACATAAGTATAGATTTTGTCTTGGGAATTCCTAAAACTATTAAGAGGTTATGATTCTATTTTTGTGGTGATGAATAGGTTTTCAAGATGAGTCATTTTATTCCATTTTCCAAGAATTATGATGTTGTCCATATAACTAAACTCTTCTTCAAAGATGTTGTATGTCTCTATGGGTTATCTTAAAGTATCGTCTCTAATTGTGACGTAAAATTTATGAGTTATTTTTGGAGAACTCCATGGAAAACACTGAACACTAAACTTCAATTTTTAAGTTCTTTTCATCCGCAAACCAATGGACAATCAAAGATGATGAATAGAAACTTGTGGGACTTGCTAAGATGCTTGGTTGGAGATAATGTGAAAAATTAGGACCTAATTCTTTCTATGGCAGAATTTACATATAACAGTTCTATAAATAGGTTTACTGGTAAAAGCCCTTTTGAGATAGTTTTAGGAGTTCAACCAAGGAAGCCTACTGATTTGGTTGCTTTACCACAAATAACACGAGTCAGCGTTGAAGCTGAAGGTTTTGCACTCACAAGGGACATCTTTGATGAGATACAATGAAAGATAATAACCAACAATTTGTCTGATAAAGAACACGCTGAACAACATCGTCGATTGGAAGAATTCAATGAAGGAGATATGGTGATAGTTAGGATTCATCCAGAGCATTTTCAAAAAGGGAAATATAAGAAAATTCATTCACGGAGTGTTGAACCTTATAAGATCATCAAGAAGAAAAGTATTAATGCTTATGTTTTGGAATTACCAAGTGACATCAAAATAAGTCTTATCTTTAATGTTGCAGACTTAACTATTTATCATGGACAAGATGAGCAATCCCCTACCGCAACTGTAAGACTTCTAGCCACTCATTATATTAAAGAGGAAATAGAGGATGTTCTTGATAAACAAATTGTAGCCACAAAACATGGACGATATCGACAATCTTTTGAAAAGTAGAAAGGAAGACTGATTTTTGACAATACTTGGATTCTAAAATCATAATTTCAAAAGTTAAATCTAAACCTATATGAACAGTATTTGTCACATTCTAATTAGAGGACAACTTCCGAAAAGTCGGGTAGAATTGATGCAAAAGAAGTTAAAATATATAGAAGAAATAAAAAAGAAAAAATTAGTCAACCACAAACCTTGTTAATGGATGAAGATTGAGAATCAAGTTGACAACAAAAGATTGGGACTGAAATTTAGATTATGCTAGGATTCCTTATTAGATAGGAAATAGTAGTAAGTTAAATATGTTATTCCATGTTACATATGTTATCCTAGTTGTTCAATACTTGTAGAATTTTTATTAGAATAAGATTTAAATTTGTTAGGAACCTTTTTCCTATTAGAATAAGGGTACTAAGAACTCTATATATATGTGTACTCAGCCCTTCAATAATAACAAGCAATCTAAAAATTTTTCTACAAACTTGAGTTTTCACCTAGAAGGTGTAATGCTTCCTTCCAAGAGTGATTCTTAGACCTTAGGAGTGATTTCTAATTTCCTACTTTCCATTCTTTGTGTTCACAAAATTCTAGCAACCAAAATCCTAACTTCCAGCATATTAAGCCTTGAAATTTTAAGCCTAAATTTTCAGCAATCAAACATTAAAATTCCAGCTATACAAAATCTAAAATTTCAGCATTCCTAGCCAAAATTCAACCCTAAAATTTGATATTCCAACAGCCTAATATCAGCCATATTTCCTTATTTTGTGATTTTTAGCTACTAGTTAATAATTTTTCTATTTGTCCTACATCACACTATGAGTCAAGAAAAGAGCAGTCACACTGCTAATTTCCAATATTAGATATGAATGTTATTTCTCTAATCCCTAATCAACTTATGCATAATAGGCCTTGCAAGTTTAAGCATTCAGACATACAAACAGCCCATGAGATTAACACTAATTAGCAGTCCAAAAACAATCACATGCTTGCTCCATGTCAATTTAATACCTCAGAAGAAATTTAGGTAGTGAATTTTTCAGAGGGATGCTAAACCTTTAAGGACTAATTGAATTCAACTCTCATGCATCGCAACCCATGGATTATAGCCCTTGTTCTAGAATTGTATTCATCCACAAAAATGCAAGGGCAAGACATTTCATCAAACTTAAGCAAACTACGCATATGACACCAATAACCATGTCAATCTGAGATGTTATGAAGCGCCTGTATCCTTTTGAGATATATGAAAATTAGCCACCAAGTGAAGGCAAGAAGCTATCATTACATGACTTGTACTCATTCCAAAGCAAATATTCAAGTAAAAGTTAAAAAAAAAAAAGAGAGTACATATCCCCAGAAATCGTATAAGCAGCCAACCTGAGTTGATACATTTCCACTTGAAGCTAAAGATAAGATAATATCTGTATTGCCATTTGCAAGAGCCACACTATTAGTACTTGATGCACCACTTCCATTAACGTCTGGTTGGCTCCCATTTTTCTGACCAAGGTTTGGTACATCATTTGACTTTGTTTGTGATATGTGTGTATCATCAGGGTAGGACCTGCCTCTTTCTCTGGCTTCGACTAACTCCTTTTGTAGTTGTTGCAAAGAATGCAAATGAAGTCTCTCCATCTCTCCAAACTGAAACCACAAAGCAAAAAGTAAGAAGTGAATCTAAAATGAGATAAAATGCATAGCTCCTTAGTTCTTATTGAATAGAAAAAATTAATTTAAGTACCTTCCATACAAAACTCCCAAGCAATACATGCTATTAGAAAATGTAAGAAACTGAACTCTATCCATAAGAAACACATTAATGCAATCACTCACGTAACCAATTACACATGAAGAATATAAACACAAGCACAAAACGTTATTATGGAATGAAAGAGGGAAATGGAAACCTAAAGCAAAATGATCTGTCTCTGAGAAACACATTAATGCAATCACTCACGTAACCAACTACACATGAAGAATAGAAACACAAGCACAAAATGTTATTATGGAATGAAAGAAGGACATGGAAACCTAAAGCAAAATGACCTGTCTCTGACAACCCAGCCAAAGCTGATTATATTGTTCTGTACGCTCTCGAATTTCAGCTTGTAATGAGTGGTTTGCACTAGTTTGCAAGGCATCCATCTCCTGAACACGTCCAATCCACACCTTCAATTGTTCATCTTTTAAGAAGATGGTCTCCTGATCAACCCTATGCTGAAAAAGATAACCAACATTATACCTCCTGGTCAACATATATTATGAGAACGTCCTCATTAAAATCTTATGATAAAACCCTTCAAACATGATAAATGTATGGGAAATTTCTTTAAGAATATAGATCAGTAAGTATGCATATATTTGCAAATAGTCAACAGCAATGTCAGTTTCTTCTCCAGAGAAGCGCATCAAAAACATACATACCTGTTCCTGCAGCTCAAGAATTTGCCTCTCTTTTTCTTGAATGTGTTCTTGAAGGTCACGTATTTGCTGTATATGCTGCACTCTTTCAGCTTCAGAGTGATCGCGTTCTCTTCTGCAGAAAGAAAAGGATCGCTAAACCCATAAATCCATAACAAAAAAATTTCAACACCTCTAGATGGTAGACTCGTCATGTCTTGAGAAAAAAAGATAAATCAATATCCTCTAATGATGGTTCATAACCTTGGCAAATAATCATTAGTTCATCCCAACTTATATTGCAGTAAGGTAAACCATTGAAAAAAAGTAAAATACCAGTCCTTAAGTTACAAACACACACCTAAATGATGCAAGTTCTTTATTTTGTTCCCTGAGAAGATCTTCTTTAGCCCAGGCCTGCATATGATGGCAAAGAAACAAAGAATCATTTGTGGTTAACCATTAATTAAAATCTATTTTTGTTTGAAAACTATAAAGAAACAAACCGCTTCATTATCTAGTTTAATTTCCCTATCTTTATCCTCAATTCTTCTTTCCAGGTCATGTATGGTTTGTTCCGTTTCACGGAGTTGTTCCTGCAAAAATATAAATGATTTAAAAAAGATTACAATTAACAGAATGAGAAATCATGAAGCTGTTCATTAGCAGAGACTAAAAACAAGAAAGAATCTTTCTAAATGTTGTAATGTAGCTAAATAGTGTCTCTCTGATATATTATTTATAACAAACATCAAGGCAATGGACATGATACTGCCGTGCTGCGTACTTTATACTTATTCCTAAGATCCAGAGAACATGTAAAGTCTATTGCAGAAAATAGTAATTCTTTTTAGGGAGAGAAACAAGCTCATTGACCTGAAAATTTGAAGCAGCTTCGATATGCTCTTTAATTTGAGTATTATAGCTGTTTTGAATATCTGAGATCTCAGATCTGGCGATTGCCTGAGCTCTAAGGTCAATTTCCATTTGCTGCAGTTCTTCTCTTTGCCTAGAGATACTGTGAATTTGCTGCTGCAACATATCACTACCTAAACTCCCATCAACAGCAACTGAACAAAAGCCTAAATCTACTGGCTCTCTTCCATGCTGCACCTTGATAAACAACTAATCAATTTAACTTTCCACAATCCTGCAGAATCTAGTTCAAAAGTCAACAAACTTTACCTCGTATATTCTTCTCTCATCCGATTCACCCAACTTTGGTTGTCCCAAATCCTGTGATTGTAAAATACCAGATTCATTCAGCATGGAGATTAACATGTCAAGACATCAATAGATCATCCAATTCAGATTATTAGTAACTCTAATAATGCCACAATTCTCTCAGCAATCAAAAATGCCCATCCAAGCAAGTAACTTAACTCTCATTACCAATGAATCAAAAACATTTATGCATTTTAAATAATCAAGACAGATTTACATCAACCACAAGGTTACGGTCGACGAACATTACATCCAAACGAATCCTAATTCACTGTTCATATCAAAAGACAAGAGCCAACTACCATGATTCATTAAAAAATCAGATTTAAATAGCTCATCGTTTCCTTTTCCATTTCAGTCCAAACATTAAAACAATAAAATACATCGTAACAGAGTTGAAAATCTATAGCACCGACCTCGTCCCTAGGGTTTCGAACAGAATGGTGATCGGAAACTTCATGCCCCTCCTTCCTCGATGAAGGAATCCGCAAAGAAGCATCGCGAGTGGCGGTGGGACTGGCCGTGTGAAATGCGACGCTTGGTGTGAAGTGCAAACCCTGGTGAACCATCGAGTCCTCGAGAGCAAACTGCGACCCGAAGCCTTTAGGCCGAGGGTACGTCTCAGGCAGCGTCGTGCCCCCACTTACCAGCCCGAGATGCCACCATAAAATCCCGAAACGCCTCCAACTCTCTCACTGTTTCTCTCTCTACCAGACCAGAGAGAACAGAAAAGGAGGGAAAAGAAAACCCCACAAATAATTGAGAGGAAATGGAGATTAAGGGAAGGAGATGTAGCCAAAGAAGAGAAGAACTGGAGAGTGGAATTGGGGGGTTTTTGTGTGATTGGAGGGTTTTGGAGGGGTGGGAGTGTAAATAGCGACAATATTGACGCCGATAGAGAAGAGAGAAGATGATTGGGTCTGTGTTTGTGAAATTTGGCTCCCGCCATTTATATATTCACGCGCGTCTGGTCAAGCGGAAGTTACTTGGGTCCAAGCCAACTCCAACCTTTAATGCACAAGCATTTTAGTCGAATAAATGATTTTTATGATATGAATAATAGTATTAATTAAATAAAATTAGGGATAGTAGTGGGTCAAACCCAAGTCAGAGCCCCATCAGGCTCAATTTTTAAAAAGTTTTAAATTTTAATTTTAAAATTAAATTAATTAATAATTGAGGATAAATTATAGGTAACGAAGAAAAAGAATATAATTAAAGTGATCAATTCAATTACTTATAGTTACGAATTTTAATTAATTAAGAAATTTTGATATTTTATAATGAATAAATATATAAAAACTTACATATATTGATAAAATGAATAAGATGAGACCAAATATATTAATAAATAAGGATATGATTATAGGAAATGAAAGAAAATAATAATAGAAGCGATCAATTCAATTAATTATAATTATAATTTTCAATTGATTAAGAAAAATTGAGATGTTATAATGAATAAATATACAAAACTTACGTATATTGATAAAATGAATAAGATGAAATCAAATTCATTAATAGAGGATGATATGGTTATAAGTAATGAAAGAAAGATATTATAATTGAAAAGATCAATTCAATTAATTATAGTATGAATTTAAATTAATTAAGAAATTTTGACATTTTATAATGAATAAATATATAAAGCTTATATAGATCGATAAAATGAAACCAAATTTATTAATATAGTTGCGAATTTTAATTAATTAAAAAATTTTGAGATTTTATAATGAATAAATATATAAAACTTACATATATTGATAAAATGAATAAGATGAAACCAAATTTATTAATAAGGATGATATGGTTATAGGAAATGAAAGAAAATATTATATTTGAAATTACCAATTCAATTAATTATAGTACGAATTTCAATTAATTAAGAAATTTTGAGATTTTATAATAATAAATATATAAAAACTTACATAGATTGATAAAATGAAACCAAATTTATTAATAAAGGAGGATTTGATTATAGGAAAAGAAAGAAAAATATTATAATTGAAGTGATCAGTTCGATTAATTATAGTTACGAATTTTAATTAATTAAAAAAATTTGAGATTTTATAATGAATAAATATATAAAACTTGAAACCAAGCCCCTTTATTCAACAAGTGCTTATGGATAGGATAGTTTGTTACTAGTTCCTTAAGAGACCAATGATTGAGTAGCCTGTAACGTTGTACATTCATTTAGATTTATATAAAATTTTTTGATTTAACAAAAAATATATATATAACTTGCATATATTGATAAAATGAATAAGATGAAACTAAATTCTTTAATAAAGGAAGATATGATTATAGGAAATGAAAGAAACTTACATTTTCTCATATTCCATTTATACTATTTTCATTTCATTTTTTATTTATCTTTTTCCAATTTTTAAATTTTTATTAAATTTTAATTATGAATATTTTCATAATGAAATATAGTTAGTTAATAATTTCTTTAATTAGATTTTAATTTTATTTATTTTAAGTTGGAAGTAGTTAGATTTGAATAGAATTTTTATTTAGAATTTTAAACAAATAAAGAGAAATTGACCTATTTTTAACATTTGGGATGGTGTTCTGGAAAGTCTATTTAGGTGAAAAAAAAGTTATAAGGAAGTTTATAAGAAATTTTACTTAAATAACGAATTAGAAAAAGAGAGAAAGGATAAAACAAAATTCATTATCTATAACAATCTTAATTATATACAAATGATACAATTTTCAAAAAATCAAGATAAAATCATAACGGAGACTAGAGACTAAATACTGGAGTCTAGAGAAGGTAGAGACTAGATAGATTGAGAGAGCAACTAATCATTGTAATCAAGATCGTCAATAGTTTGCATTTGATCGATGAGTATGACTGGTCACCTCCACATTAATACGTGTGGTCGTATTAAAGCAAAATTAAAAAAACAAGATTAAGTAAGATAATATAAAAATAGATGAAATTTATATATCAAAATGAAAAAAAATTACCATTAATATCTTCATCATCTAACCAAGTTTGGGTACACATAAGGGCTTCTACAATACGAGGATGAAGTCGAGCACGACGAAGACTAATAATTCGAACACTACTGCTAAAAACAAACTCCGAAGCAATGGTAGATGATGGGATTACTAATAAGTCTCATGCAATTACTTGCATGATCGGAAAATTATTTCCACAACTTTTCTTCCTTAATAATACATAAAACTGCACACCTTCAAATTTAGTTGCGCAATCTTCGGTCAAATATTTATCTAATTCCATTATATTGTACGAAGTCCTAGCCTTTTTTTTCATAAAATTTGAAAGTGAAAGTAACAAACTGCTCTTAGAAGATGAGCTTAAACCTAAAATTGAAGTCAGAGTTGAATATCTTGAACTACTGCGATCCCGATCATGAATTTTGTCCATTCTGAGTTGCATTAAACAATTCATACCAAAATTGTTTAACGACATCTAGATGCTTTTAGGCTCGATCACCATATAACATATTATATATATATATATATATATATATATATATATATATATATATAAAATTAACCCCCTCCATCTTGTATCTCAGGTCCAGCACAAATAAGGCTGCAACAATATGTCCAACCATAGACAAATAAGAATTTAGCTTCTCTATCATCTACTCTGTCATAACTCGAATAAATTCATTAGAATTAAACATCCAGATAGATAAAGCATTCTTTATCTCACGTATAGTGCTAGAGCAACAGTGTCAAGTTGGTTATTTTGTTCCCAAGAACAATTTAGTTGCATTATAAAATAATTTCAACATTGCATAAAGTTCTCTAGCCAACTCTTATTGCTCTTATGTAGGCATGCAAGTGTACTGAGAGTCTCTTTCTCCATCCTATTAAACACATTATCATATTGGATTGTCGGCTCTAACATCTTAAAGGTTAAGTTCCATTTGATTCGATAATCCCAAATCAACATCTTCGTACTTGAAATGCATAGAAATCATAAAATTTCTTCAAATTTCTCAACTCTTTTAGGTGTTGCACTCCAATATATTACACTATTCTAAATCGAATCTATTCTTTCCTTTATGATATCCAATCCATCCTTCACAATGAAGTTTAGAATATGCGCAAAATAATGCATATGGAATAACCTTCCACCAACCAACAATCTCCCAACTCATGTCTTATTCTTCAACTTTTCAATCATAACATCATTCCTACTACAATTCTCGACTGTTATAATGGATAATTTGTTGTCAACATTAAAATCCATCAAACAATCTTGCAACATAGTTGCCAACCTTTCACTTGTATGTGGTTCCGGAATATAAATCAACCTATTATATACAAATATTACTAACATCAATCATAACATAATGAAAAAGTAAATGATAACAATATTAAAGAATATAAATTTCCTCAAAAGTTTATTACATAAAGTCCAATCATTGTCAACATAATGTGTTGTCACTATCATGTAACCTTTCTTTTGGTTATCAATTGTTAGCTCAAGGTTTATGATTAACGATTTTGATGATAACTGTATAATATTTCAAAATTCAAATTGGATTTATTTC
>JAOSBP010000204.1:10096718-10119345 GCA_027563825.1 Erythroxylum mucronatum
GAATTTGATGAAAAATGAGTTTGAGATGAGCATGATGGGTGAGTTAAAATTCTTTCTTGGGTTGCAAGTTAAGCAAACTGAAGAAAAGATTTTTATCCATCAACAGAAGTATGTTAAGGAACTGTTGACTAAGTTTGATATGGAAAAAGTAAAACCAATGTCAACTCTGATGCATCCTTCAAGCCTTTTTTCTAAGGACGAAACTGGCAAGAAGGTGGATCAAACCCTGTATAAAGGGATTATCAGTTCCTTACTTTATCTTACAGCAAGCAGACCTGACATCTTGTTTAGTGTTTGTTTGTGTGCAAGGTTTTAGGTAGATCCTAGAGAGTCTTATTACATTGTTGTTAAAAGAATTTTGAGATATTTTGCAGGTACTACTGATCTTTGCTTAATGTATGAGAAAGGTAAAGATTTCAAGTTGATTGGATACTGTGATGCGGATTATGCAGGATATAGGATTGATAGAAAAAGCACGACTGGAGGATGTCACTTCCTTGGCCACAACCTAGTTTCCTAGTTGAGTAAGAGGCAAAACTCAATTGCTCTATCAACTGTTGAAGCCGAGTATATGTCAGCCGCAAGCTGCTGTTCATAAACGTTGTGGATCAAGTACCAGCTAGAAGATTACTCAGTATAAGAGGAGGAGATCCTAATCTTTTGTGACAACACGAGCGCCATCAACTTGTCAAAGAACCCGATTCAACATTCGAGAGTTAAACATATCGAAGTCAGACACCATTTCCTACGAGACTACGTTCAGAGGAAGATCATAAGTCTTCAGTTTGTTAAGATGAACAATCAATGGGCAGATATCTTCACTAAGCCATTGAGTGAAGAACGATTCAAAGAGATCAGATGGAACCTCAACATGGTTATGTTATGTGATCAACCGTCTGACACTTCACAACCCAGATAAAAGGATGTAAGAGTTAACCGTGACAATAACAGTGAGTTACAGCTGGTAACTTCTGTCACAAGAAAGTTTTGGAGGGAAAGTTTCTCATAGTCTTGAGAATACCACCTATTCTAGAACACTCTTGATATGCCCTAACATCGACCTTTGAAAAACCCTCAACAAAAGTTTTTCATTACTCTGTTTGGATATCAAACTCTCTTTGCTCACACTCTCAACCTTAGTAACCAACCTTACCTTTTTTGAAAGAAATTTGTGCATTATCAACTATAGAAACAAATGGAGTCAGCAATGACCAGTGGAAGACTTGTTGATTTTGAGTCTTTGAAGAAGGACAACATGCATATTGAACCGGAGATTGTTGCAGCCGGATGGAGAAACTTCTTTCAAGTCCGAGAGACAATATACATAAACGAAGTTTATGACTTCTGGAAGAATTTGGATATGGTAGACGATACTCTTGTATCAACAGTAGATAGACTGTCAATTATAGTGACAATGAAGATAATCGAGAAGGTCACTGAGTGTCCATCTGTTGGTGAGAAGCTCACAAGCAAAGCTAGATGGATGACGCAGGCTAAAATGAAGGAGATTGAGATCAATCGACAATTGTATGGAAGCAACGATCCAAAGGAGAAAAAGGCCTCAAGTCTTGTACCAAAGGCTAGGGTTTTACACTCAATTCTTTTCCATTGTGTTCTACCAAGAACTGGATCAAGGCATCTAGTGACGACTCTAGATGAATAATGCCTATTCTATCTACTTAATCTTCAGCCTGTAGATCTACCGTTCCTTATTTTCCACTATATGGTAAAGAAGAAGAAAGAATTAAATAGTCACTCGAATGGAATGTTGCTGACAAAGATATTCAGAGATTCTAGAGTTCTTCTGGATAGAGGAAACAGAGTGAAGCTGAATATCAAGAGCGTTATTAATACTGCAACGATTGGTAAAATGGGCTTGAAGAATCTGGAGAAAAAAGAATCAGATTATAAGGCAATAGCAGGGATTGAGGGGGAGCGTGTTAAAAGGGGAACTCCTACGAGAAAATCAAAATCTCAACCCAGAGAAAAAATACCTACGGTCGGAGAGAAGAAATTATCAGATGAAGCGATGAAAGATAAGATAATTTCTCAGAGAGAAGGAAGCTAGGTGTGGTATATAGAGAAGTTGTCCTTGAAGAGAAAGGGGGAGACACTTCTGTCTGAAATACCGAAGCAAGCGAAAAGGTCGCCCAGAGTACGAACCCTGCGTCAGCAAGAGGAGAAGAAAAGCAAAGAGCTGACTCACAGAGAAAACTCTGAGAAGCAAGCACCTCAAGCTACAAGGTCCTTAGTCTCAATCCTAAAGGAAGATACAACCAACTTGGCTAGAGAGACTAAGATTAAGAGAAAATTGAAGTTTGAGAAGAAGAAACCACAATCTCAACAGACTCCTAGACTGATTGAAAAAGGAAACAAAAAGCAAAAAATCAGTCAGAGGAAGAGCACTCCCACTATTTTTCAGAAGAAGAAGACAATAGAACGCAGTCCAGTACAAGTCGAGACCTCTCAGCCTTTGCGAAAAGAGGATTTGAGAATCAAGGTTATTGAAAGTTCAACCTGTAAGGAGTAGCACTTCAATAATCATCAAAGAAACCCCAAAAAGGTCAGTCAAGACATAGTTACAACCAATCTTGGTGAATAGTAGTACAATGTATTTGCTGAATGACGATGAGATAAGTATATATAGTTTTCTGAAGGATCAAGGAACAAAACCATACCCCACGCAGATGTCAAGGGAAAAGTATACTATTTTTCTTATCACAAAGAGGACTGTGATTAAGGTTGTGCTTGACTTTCAACCAAGACCTTACATTGTTTGCAATGATGATAAGGGGAAGAAGAAATTGTATTGGAAGGGTTATTAAATAATTTGACAGAAGATCAGATCGAAGCTGAAGTAAGGGACATAGATGAGGAGTGCTATGCAACCTAGATGAAGGGAACCTATGTTACCCACTACATTTCAAAAGCTTCAGGAAACAACTGTGGTCGGCGTACCACTGAAGACTCTTCTCAGGTAGTTGGTAGAATAACAGAAGGTCAGTACAGATCCATTAGGATTGGAGATATCAGCTACTCAATCGAGACTCTTATGCACCTGATTATGCACATTAGGCCGTTAGGTACTGTGTCTTCCCTTGGAGATATTCTACACCTATTTGGAAGACAAATTCCATGTCTAACCAACCCTGATGATTTAAATCTCCTGGAGCCAAACCTATCTGTCCAACCTCCTGCCCTTATTATCAATGAAGCAATTGTTCTGTCATCAGACGCATACAACACTACTATTGCTTGTGCAGCAGAACAATAGAAGGATGATGATCGGCCTGCTTCAATAAGTGACTTAAGAGAAGAAATAGCTCAAATGCGATAAGACCTTAAGTCACTCCTCACAGAAATGAAGGAAATGTTTTTAGAAGTGATGAAGCATCTACGGTCGTAAATCTTTTTGGTTAATAACAAATAGGGGGAGAAAAGGAGATAAAGGAGAACGAAAAAGATAGGGGGAGGAACAAAAGAAGGAACAGGAGAAGAAGAGAAGAACAAGAGAAGAACAGAAGAACAAAAGAACATAAGAAGAAGCAGAAAATTTTCAAATGTATATAGTCCTATACTGTATACTATATTGATAATAATATTTTCTTTCTTACTTCTATAATTATTTGTTATCATCAAAAAGGGGGAGATTGTTAAGTCAAAATGACTTTACGTTCAATAATTTTGATGAAAACCAAATAATAATAAAAGAGGAAAGGAAGTAGAAAGAAAAATGAGTCAGAAGCAGAAAGCAAAATGAGACGGAAGCAGAAAGAAAGTGAGACGGAAGCAGAAAGCAAAATGAGACGAAAGTGTAAAAACAAAATGAGACGGAAGCAAAAAACAAGAATGAGACAGAAGCGCAAAGACAAAAATGAAATGGAAGCAAAAGCAAAAATGAGACGGAAGCGCAAACCAAAAGTGAGACGATAAAATGAGACGGAAGACCCGATACCACGTCGGATGACTAATCAGCTTGAGTTAGTTACAGAACTCAACTGAATAACTGATTCTTCAAAGATCAAGAACAAGAAGAAAGAAGCAGTTATCAAGAAGCGGTTAAAGACGAAGGCTATAAATATGAGTCGGAGTCGAAGACTGCAGAAGTTAGAGATTTTCAAAAGAGTTAGTGAGATTAAAAAAAGCTAGAAATTTCATTGTGCTAAACATAGAGCTATTCTTATTTGTAACAAAGCTCGAAACATCTTTCAGTTAAAAGAAGAAAAGCAGATAGCCTGAAGAGGCTAAGTGTGAAAGAATACTTGTTGTAAGAGACCTAAAGAGGCTCAGAGTCAAAGAATACTTGTAACTTTGCGAAGTATAGTGAAATCTCAGAAAGATCTCTGAGGACTGGACGTAGCCTATGGTTTGGGGTGAACCAGTATAAATCTGCCATATCGATTCTCTTTCAACTCTCAACTACTACTATTACTATTTCATTCAAGAATTTAGAAAATAAGTTGCAATACTTCATACTACTGTATTTCAATAGTTTGAGAAAAAGCAAGTTTTAAAGAAACTCGTAAAAAAGGGATCATTGAAAAAGAATACACAATTTAACCCCCCCTTCTTGTGCATTTGTATATCGAGTATTAAGTCTATATTAACGTGTGATTTACTTCAGGAAGGGTATAGAGAAAGTGGAGAAAAGTCACTTTTCACTTTATAAACTTCTGTGCAGAGGGAAGTGTAGCAGTTGTAAGGGATCTTTGTCCATAAGTTTGCCTTTGGAAACGCTTCCACAGCTTGATTAGGAATTGCCGTGTAGCTTTTTATGGAGAGTCGTCAGGCTATTATACCAATACTTATGTTGATGTTCTATCACGTACCTTGATCATCTTTCAATCGAGTGTAGCCTTCGGAGTCCTACTAAAATGATGAGGCACTAGCGGGATATTCTGAGATATAGGACTCTTACATGAAATATGCACCTTAACCTGAGATACGTGAAAGGTGGAGTACACTAATGATCTTACTGGTAGTTTTAATTTATACACAACCGTCCAATCTTTTCTTGTACTGTTGAAGTTTTAAATATACCCATCGGCCCACCTCAAATTCTCTTTCTGAACTTTACTTATCTAACTACTGCTTCATCTGATTTTAAGCTTTGTGATGATGGAACTTAGCAATTGTTAAGGTCGTCTCCCTGTCGATCATAACTCAGTCCACCATCATATTTTGGGGGAGATATTTTTGGAGTCTCCCGCAAAATATGAAACATACAAAGGCAGCAAATACACTTATAGTAATTCGAAGGGAGTTGAGTTGATATACATGTGATTCCATCATCAAAATCCATACCCCCATCTATTTGGTGCCTCTCTTCAAAAGCAATGCAGGTAAGTTTTAAAAATCTCGTTGATGGATTCTATTTGGCTGTCCAATTGGGGGTGATATATTGTGGAGAAATGTAAGCTCACCCTTTGAAGTTTAAAAGTATCCTTCCAAAATATACTTAAGAACACTGAGTCTCAATCATTGATAATTCTCTCTGGCATACCGTGAAGTTTAAAATTATGATCCACAAACACTTGAATGATTTCCACCGTTGTGTAAAGATGTTTAATTGGCACGAAATATGAGTACTTAGGTAGTCCATGACGACGAAAAATCTAGATTTTTGTAGTGTTGAGGGATGACCCTCTATGAAATCCATATTGATTTTGTTAAATATCCTTCCTGAATGCATAGGGGTTACAGGATGCCGAGATAAGCTGCACTATCAAACTTATTCCTATGAAAAGTTTCAGAATTCGTTACATAGGCTCTCACATCCTTCACTGGGTTTTTCTAGTAAAATACTCCTTAAATCTTTTTTTAGCGATTCCTTTAATTCCCAAATATCCCCCTATCGAATTGTCATGCCTATTGAAATCAATTTCTTCCGTAGTTCCTGATCACTTCCCACAATCAACTTACCCTTCCACCTAATAAGTCCTTCTCCCCACTCTAACTACTAGAATTCAATTTACCAAAGTTGAGCTTCCAAATCAAGTCTTGGGTGGAAGTATCCATGTTCCAACTTTCTTTGATTTCATGTAGGAGTTGTGTATGCACTTGGGAAACTATAAATGTCAATAATTATGTGTTGTAGATGTGAGATATTGCCTTATGTTGCTCCATTTTCCTTTCCACTCTTGTAAATAACTTCAAAATCATACCCAAATAATTTTGACAACCATGATTGATGGAATGGTGTGATGATTCTCTGCTCTAACAAGTACTTAAGGCTTCAGTGGTTCGTCTACACGTATAGTTCTCTTTGCCCTTTCCTTGAAACCCTCTGGCTGCTCCATATATATCTCCTCTTCCAAATCTCTATGTAGAAAGGTTGTCATGACATCCAATTGCTCAACTTCCAAGTTTAGATTTGCTGCTAAATCGAGCACTATACAGATGGATGTCATTTTCACAGCTGGTGAAAATATCTTGTCAAAATCAATTCCTTTTCTTTGGTTGAATCCTTTAATAACCAATCTAGCTTTGAATCTTAGATGATGATTGTATCTTCATGCTTAATCCTAAACATCCACTTATTTTTCAAAGCTTTCTTACCTTTTTGGCAACTTCACCAGCTAAAAAGTTTTATTCTCATGCAAGGACTTCATCTCATCTTATGTGGCTTTAACCTATTTCATCTTATTTTCATCTAACATAGCCTTTTGAAAAATTCTCAAGTTCTCCCCCATTAGTAAGTAACACGTACTGATCACTAGAGTATCTAGTAGAAGCTTATCTTACTAGCGTAGATCTCCTTATTGGAAACTTAATAGTGTCAGGTGCTGGTGGTTGATTCTGAACATCGTCTTCATCAAAATCTTCACCTAATTGCTTTTGAATGGGATCATCATCATCTGCTATGTTCGGGTAGTGATTTTTGACTTCATCTCCAAGTTATCTTGGCACCATTTTTAGAGAAATTAACTCTTAAGTCTATAGGTCACCATTAGTTTTTGGGAACATCATTTTTACTTTTCCAAGACTGTTAATGGTTTGATCTTTGACAAATATAGCATCATGACTTCGAATCAACTTCTTCTGGAATGGATCATAAAATTGATAGCTGAATTGATCTTCTCCATAACCAATAAATATACACCGGTGAGTCTTGATGTCAAGCTTAGATCTCTCATCTAGTGATATGGTCATAAGCTTTATAGCCGGATACCCTTAAATGATCATAGGAAACATCTTTTCATGGCCATACTTTCTCCAGAACATTAGACTATAAAGGGATGCAGAGTGACCGATTTACTACATGTATTGTTGTGAATAAAACCTCACCCTAAAATTTCTCAGGCAACTCTGCATGTGAGAGTAGGCATCTAACTCTCACCATCAAAGTCCTATTCATCCTTTTAGCTAAGTCATTCAACTGTGGTGTCTTAGGAGGAGTAGTCTAATGTTGAATACCATGCCTTTTACAATAAACGTCAAATGGTTCAGTGTACTCTTCACCATTGTCTGTTCAAATGCATTTTAAATTCTTCCTAGTTTGTCTTCCCACATCTTCCTAGAATGGTTATCAATGAAAGTCACAAAGTATTGAGCACCACCTAATGACTTTTTCATTGGCCCATATGGATCTTAGTGTACCAAATCCAACACATTCTTCATTATGGAGGGATGGAAACTTTTGAAAGCGATTATATTTTCCTTTCTTATTAGAAAATCAGTGCACTTCTTTAATTGCACTTGGCCAATTTCAAATAATGCATTCTTTTTCATTAATTAAGTCATTCCCTTCTTGCTCATATGACCGAGTCTCCTGTGCCTCAATCCAATTCCACCATCTTTCTCCACTAGATTCATAACATCATTTAAGAGCTTTACCTACATCATGTACAACATTGAGTACTTCTTACCTTTGGCAATTACTAAGGAGCCTTTAGTAAGTTTCCGTTTTCCATTTTTGAAAGTGTTGCAAAAACCTTCATCATCAAGTATGCCAACAAAGATTATATTTAGAGGAAGATTAGGAACATGTCTGACACCTTTCAGAGGCAATTTCATGTCATTTTTTGTCTCCAAGTAAGTATCACCTTTTCAGAGGATTTGGCCAAACCACTATTTTCCATTTTAACGACACCAAAATCTCTTTATGTATATGATGAGAAGAGTTCTTTATGTGATGTGGCGTAAATAGTGGCACCACTGTCACTTATCCAATTAAGCTCACGGGATGTGCTATTTACATCATTATCATATAAGATGATGTGAAAGTCATTAATGGTGGTAGCCGCCAATGCGTGTTCATCATCATTGCTATCATCTTCCTTGACTTCTTAGCCTTTGTTCTTTTCTTCTTTGAACTTTTGCCAAAATCTTTTGATATGACCCTTTTTTTTTACAATAATGGCACTCAAATTTTGTATATTTATTTGATCTTCCTCTACTCTGATCTCTAGAATTTGAACCTTTAGATTTGCTCCTCCCCTTGGAACTTGTGACTAGAACTTCTGGTTGTGTTGAAAAGGCTAAACTCTTTGATTTTCATCTCATCCCTTCATTTAGAATTCCACCTTTTACAGATTCCATGTTAACAACACCGTCAACTGTAGAATTAGTAATTGAAATCTTCAAAGTCTCCCAAGACTTTAGCAGGGAGGTAAGCAAGAAAAGGGCAAGCACTTCTTCATAGAACTTTATGCCTATTCCTAATAATTGATCCACGATCCTTTGAAATTCATTCAAGTGATCTGCCACAGAGGTACCTTCTCGATATTTTATCTGCACTAATTTTGTTAGATAAAGTAATTTATTGTTACTAATTTTTTAGGCATACAACTCCTCAAGCTTCTTCCATAACATCCATGCATCAGTCTGATTGTAGATATGATTATACACGTTATCTTTGACAAATTCCCTAATAAAATCACTTGCTTGCTCATTCTCAAACGCCCACTCCTCTTCTAATTTATTTTCAGGTTTTACTATGGTAAACACTGGTAAATGCATTTTCGTGACAAACAGAAGATTTTTCATCTTGTTCTTCCATATATGGTAGTAAGAGCCATTTAGGCTTAGGTTATGGTATGATTGGGATAATAAAACAAGTGATAATATTAAAGGAAATTAACATAAACAAAATTACATGCAACTTAGTTCTTCAAAATATAGGTCCTTTACACCACATTTCTATTGGTACCATAACTTGAACACTACTTTTACATTTCTTTTAAATTTTTGTATGTTTGCAACATATTTTTGTCGAGTGATCATCTTATACCAACAATTAGAGAAACATTGAACCTTTTCAAATTTTAAGTTTCAAGCAATCAAGTAAATGAAATAGCCTTCAGGGTTTAAAGATAATTTTAAAAAAGGCCTTAAGAAAAATAAGGTAAAGGCTAATAATGTGGTTATAATCAATGAAAAGGCTATGTCTCAAAATTGGTTACTCCTAAAGGATAAAAGAGCATAAACAACTATATATTTGTTGTCAAGCTCAAAAACTCACAAAATGATCTTGTGTGTAAATTATATACAATTTTAATTCAAATTAATTAACTTAATGATTGTTAAAAATATAACTTATAAAAGCAAGTCTATTATAACTTTCATTCATTTCATATTAATACAATTCAATAAACAATGATGATCCAAAGTATTTTGGACATATTTTAACTAATTTGGGATATCGGTTAAAAAAGATTATAATAAACTTAATAAATTTGAAACCCCTTCCTTATAATTAAATTTGTACATTATCCCCATTTTACACAATTGAAGCACATAAAAATAAAGTACAATAAAACACAAAATGAGAAAGGCATGATTGGTACCACCCTAAATAATAAGAGGTAAAAAGGTTCTAACATTTGATGAATAGTCCATCCTATATTAGATACATCCTTTATTGTAAAAATATAAACAAAATGGGAGAAAAAGATAAAATAAAATGGAAATAAAAATAACATAACATAAAAAAACATTGCACTAATGTTAAAACAAAAAAAATAATGAGGAAAATAAGAAAAAAAAATACAAAAGTAATAAAAGAAAAATCAAAATAAAGCATATATTAGTCCCTTGGTGAATCTGACATATCTATCATTAGAGGATCCTTGAGTCATGGAGCCTCATACTGTTGCAGAGCTAAAGATGATCCAGTCACTCCAGATGAAGAAGGTGAGATGGATATCCCAAGATATCCTGTCATCGGCACCAAGACGTCCTTCATCCATTTATCATATGCTTCTTACTTCTTAATTTGCTCCAACAGTGCCCTATCATAGGCCTCTCTCCTCTCGATCTGCTCTGCCATACATCTACCATGTACTTTGACTTGCTTTATCTGCTCATTTAGCACCACCTATTGTGCTCAGATAGTACGCTGAACACCCAAGATCTGGCTCATGTGTTTCTCCAATCGATCTATCTTTAGCTAGTCCTGGTGTGGTGTCGACGCCTTGGGTAATTCCACACTAGCCTCCTCTTGTTTTACTCCTCTCGTCTAGGATGGCGGTGAGTTTGGTTGAGGTGATCGCTTAGCTATGTGTAGGTGATCCTTGTCTACTCCCAATGTGGCTGACTCATCTAGAACCCTAATCAAGCGATAGATGTCTCTTGTAGGTCATCGTCGTCTGTATACCATGTGCATGTTTTTCATCGCGTCCAATTCAGAACCGCTATAATACAAACCATGCTCATTAAACAATAGCACCAAAAATTTGTTAATAGTTTTATATTAAAAAAATTCAATACTGCAAGTGTTCAAATCTCATCTTATAGTATAAAAGATATCGCTCCCACGAGGATTATATAATCACTGAACAATTCTTATAAACTTTGTTTTAAGTCAACAATAAAATGACTGATTAAAAATTATAAAATAAAGTATTAATAAATAAACTATATACAACTATTTACTAGGTCACAATGAAATTGATTGATTGATTAAAAATGAAAGCTAGGAATTAATTCTATCCTTATTTGTTTTCCTTTTACCTTCTTGATTTAATTAAACTTGATTCTAGATATCTTATAGTTATGATTACCCTCTCTCGAGATCTAATCAAGTAATCCCAGTTGAAATAGATAAAATTTGAGTTGCAATCTCTTAATCTCGCAAAGCCATTCCTAACTAATTAATTGGATTTTAAGTAATCCTATGGATAATTAATAAACAATTAAGATATCTCTTTAATTGTCTATTACCCTGATGTTTATAAGTCTATTATAGTACTAGCTCTCAGTACACATCATAACACAAGTAAATCAACTCGATCTTGCATTCCAAATTGATTATAAAATGATAAACATCATAAGCATATTCGTTAAATTAAGAGTATACCGTTTAACAAATAATTCAAGTGTAATTCCTAAAATAAGGAATTTCGCAATCTATAGATGTAAATAAATATCAAAATCAAATCATCATGAATATTTAACAATAAGGAAATAAGGAGTTGAGAACATAATCTAGCATTCTTTTCTTCTTTTCCTTGTGTTGAAAATTTTGTTGCCCCTTCTTATGTTTCTTCTTCCTTTTTAGGTGTCTCTGACGACTACTAATTGCTTCTTTCTAAATCTAATTCACTCTCATCTGCCACATTCTATGTAGCCTTAGTAATATCCTTATATATCAACAAACTAAGGTTTTTGGAATGTATACAAGCACTTACACAGTCTTGTAGGTGACCATGTATCTCCAAAAACACCTTAATTCGTGTTGTGGGCAACATTCATAGGCGTGTAACTTCACACAAGCAAAAATTGTATCGTTGAAGCTTCACACAATTACAGTGACTTACACTATCAAAATACACAGCTGTGTAAATAAAAGGTTACTTCAATTCTTCCATTCTATGTCACAATTTTACTCGACTTCTTTTTCTTTTAGTTTATAAAGAAAATTACTACCTAAAAAAACTTGAAACAAAATAATTACCAAAAATACTATAAAACTGTTAGCAAAGTGCAGTAAATATAGGTATATAAATATAGTGAAATAATCATTTATCATCAAATTATTTACTGGTTCCTCGTGGTTTTTGCTTGGAAAAGAATCCTTGGAGTTTTGGGTAACTGTAGTAGACCTTTACCATTAGGTTATTTTGTTTGACCTCTAGAATTAGAAAATTCCTTTCCGCAACTGTTCCCAGAACTCAATCCCAATACCTTGTAAGTTCCTTTTTGGCCATAGGAAGTCATATTGGCTGCTAGCACAGCTTCTTACCTTTTGGTGAGTACACAGGCTTGTTGGATACTTTTAGCATCTAGCAGTTTAGCCATTAGTCCCAGTTTCGGCTTAAGCCCTTTAAGGAAGAATGCTATAAGGTCCTCCTCGGTAAGCGCCAATCTGTTAAAATGTTTGTCAAACTGTGCACGATACACCTGAATAGTTCCTTCTTGGTGCAGCTCCTTGAAATCCCCAATGGGTCTTCAAGTATTTCTTCATCAAAGTGCTCCCTTACCGCCAATGCAAACTCCTTCCAGTTCAACTCTTTAGTGTTGCTTTTGTGTCTCTTTACCTATTGATACCAATATTGTACTGCTCTTCCAGGTGAATATAACGTTGTGTATGGTTACTGTGATCCATATGCTGAGATGGAACGAAATAAAAATTTCGAGACAGAACAGAACAAAAATTTAGAGACCGAACAGAACAAAAATTAGAGACAGTGAGGTGTTTGGTTGTGATGGACAAAACAAATAAAATTGTGTTTGTCTCGAGGACAGAAATATGTTTGGTTGCAGTTGACAGAACATTAAAAAAACTGTGCCAATGACTAAAATACCCCTGCAGTATAATATGATTGGAAATATGTAATTCATTGATTAGAATCATATTCATAATTACTCTTGCAATGCCTAAAAGTCATGTTTCTTTTGTATGATGAATTGATGATAGAGAGAACGAGAGAGAGATTAGAAAGAGAGAGATGAAGAATGAGAGAGAGGCAGAGCAGATGGGTCGAGGGGTTTTAAGAAAATGTTCGATTTTGGAAATAAGTTCCTAGGGGGAGGGTATTTCTAGAAGTTGCTTATGTGTTTTGTTTCTGTCACAGGGAAGAGAAATCTTATCTCATGGTTTTGGAAGGAACAAAAAATTTATGTTTTTGTGATCTGGAGTCAGAACAAAAATAAAATGGGTCAGCAACCAAACACTACGAGGCACAGGCACAGGATTTTTGTGTTTTGTTATTTGTTTCCACCGATGTAGTGTTGGAACCCGTTTCAGGAGCCCAACTATCTTGAACCATATAACGTGAGCGGTTTTCCTTGTAGGTTTATGCCAAAGTACCCAAATTCGCCATAACCGGGTCCTCATCATTTGTATTACGTCTCTAGCCACAAAGGCGAGCCCACACAACGGAATCACAAAAATTGCAATTGACTCTTCAAACTTGTAGCTCTTAGTCTCTAGCTTATTTTGGAGTAAGAACCAACTAAACCGGAGCTCTATAGCTCAAGATATGCTTAAGAAACCAAAGGATGTTCATGGCCCAAACATGCTCTCTCAACCAACCCCTCACTTTCTTCCAATCAATCTTTTTGAATTTAACACCAATGGCTATAACATTTTATGGTAAGGTAGGACAATATGCTAAAAATCTAACGCCTCAAGAATCACCTCAATCGGGGGTCGGACAAAGAAGTTATGGCCAAATGAATCCAACATGTTCATGTCCTTACTCTTATTGCACATGCCTTGGCGCAAATGCCATAACTCTCACTAAAGATTTCAGATTGACTTTATTTTTGGAAGGTTTGAAAGAAGACTTCTAGGGCTACAACTTTTGTGAAGACCAAAAATTGAAATTTTGTCGTTTGGAAGGTCAAAAACACGGACTGTGAAAACCAACACTGGCTGACGATGTAACCTTCGAGTGAAAATGGAGCTCCTGCGTTGGAATCACACGGGCTGTGTGATTTTTACACGGTCTGTGTGATTTTACACAGTTAGATCGTGTAACCTTCAGGTAAAAATGGAGCTCCCGTGCTAGAATCACACGGGCTGTGTGATTTTACACGGTCAGGCCGTGTCACCTTCGGGTGACACTACCTATGCAATATCCCCCACTCAAACGGTCATATCTCTCAACTCCGACATCCAAAAATCGCATACTTTATATCGTTGGAAAGCTAAAAGGATAAGCTACAACTTCTATGAAGACAACTTGATCAAATTCACCCTAGATTAGTGCAGTTTTTCTCTCAAAGTCAGAACACAATTTCCTACCCATATGAAAACTTGAGATTTGCAATGCAAAAACATGAAATGCCATAAGCAACCATAATGTATAAATATTTCATTCACATCAAAAGAAGAGTTTTACAACACTTTAGAGGGCATTTCGAGCCACTTTACAACATAATCCAAAATACAAACATGACAAGAAATACAATTTCTCAAAATACAACTAAAGCATTGTTTTACAAAATCTAACTTCAAAAGAACAAAATATGCAAATTGGAGTGATGCCTTGACGATTGACTCGATCACTCGAAATGTTTCTCATCGCCTACGGATGGGAAGGAATGGGGGGTGAGCTTAACGCTCGTAGGTAACAGGTTTATAACTGGTAAATAAACAAAACCATTCAAAACCTTCATGATCATAGCCAATTTCTCGCAACAATCCATAAAACATAATTTTCTCGACTTTGTCAAACCAATTCACACTTCACATAAGTCATACATCCACCAAACTCGCCAGTACATCATAACCAATCAAACACATCAAAAGCAATTAAACACTTCAAAATGGTTCGAGTGGATCCGTGACAGAACGTACTACACATTTCCCATAAGGGTCCTGTGTAGCCGTGAACAGAACGTACTATCGCAATCCCACAAAGTGGTCTTGCGTAGCCGTGAACTTATGGGAGTCCGCGAGGGAGTTCCATGCCACTAGCGGGCAGGCGAAAAAGGCCTTTTTAATCAAGTGCACTTGACAGACAAAACAGACCACCACAAATCCACATAATATGTAATTCATGAACTTGAAACATGTTGCCCATGTGGCACAATTTTGGAAACTTGATTTCATGAACATGACATATTTCATATGCATTTCTATCATCATTTCACAATTCATCAACCAAAATCACATACCATCATATAACCATTTCTCAAATCATCTAAAAGCCACAAATACAACAATTATGGAACAATTTGAAATCAGTCCCATATCTCTCAAAATTATTCATTCATAAAATTCATATATAAAAACATATGGCATATTCTCAAACTATCTTAAAGAACAATAAATGCACATTTTCAAGGTAGTTGGAAATCATTTAATTCCATTTATTTGAAAACAACTTTAATAGCTTATTTACTCAATTATAAAAATGTCACCTAACTTGATTTCCTTGTTTGAAAACTTGTTCAAGGATGTATCTCTTCTTGCTCCTCTTGCCTCTCTTGCCTCCCTTTGACAATGCCAAAAATTTCCAAATCAATAGAATTCAAAATTGGAAAACCTAAAGAACCTAATGCATGAAATTGATCCTAGAAAACTCATACCCATGCATTTCCTAAGATTTTTGAACCAAAACCCCTTCCAAAATCCAAAGGATTAAACATACACTTACCTTAAATCTTCACCAATCAATTTGTTTCTTGGCTCTATTGGAAGCTCTAAATCTCCTCTCCCTCTTTCCTTCTTGGACAAGCTTCAAAATCACTCCTTAAGACCATGAAAAATCAAGACCTAACTTAGCCTTCTTTCTCTCCTCTCATTCCTCTCCAATGACACTATCTCCCTTGTCTCCTTCTAATTTTCGTTTCTTCTCCTTCTAACACAAGCCAACTAGTTTTCCTCTTACTCTTATACCCTTAATGAGCATCAATTGTCCATTTTGCCCCTTCCCTCATGCCTTAAGACTTTAATGTTTAAGTGATCTTCCAACAATGCCCCTTATACATACTTACCACCCTAACACTTAATTCAATTTACCTACATCACATCATCTTACTCACATTAGTATGCTAATTAATTCCAACATAAATTAATCTAGCAATACCCCAAAATTAATCTAATCATCCTTATTCAAAAAAAAATCCAGGGCTAACATCACGTCTATATTTTTATTAACGAGCCTGGTTAAAACTCGTATACCCATTATAAATAGGTGAGTTAGGGACAAAGGGTAGAAGGATTCCCCCTATCTAATACCTAATCTCCAACATAGGCATGCTGATGACTAAGAAACTCTCTAAAATTTTAGAACCAGTTATTTTGCATAAAATATGGCCATGTTAATGTACACAAGCATCAATATAGGTGGTGCACATATTGATTTCTAGCATCTTCATAACTTGGTTAAAATAGCTCCAGATTGCCTTAAATTTATCCCAGTTTATTCCTTTTGGTCCAAACAAGTGAAATACAACCTAAAAACACAATATAAATAAAATAACTACGAAAAACAATAAAATAAGCTTAAATAAACAAGTGAAATGCACTAAATATAAACCTAAAAATATAAACAATTAAGCACTTATTAAAGTATCCCACACTTAAGCATTTGCTTGTCCTCAAGCAAAATAAATTTCATTACTCTCAAATTAATAAGAAATAACTTAGGAAAAGCAATAAACCCATCGTAGATATCCATTAAGATTCTCCTTTATTCATTCAATTGTAGTGTTCATTAAATTGTTGAACACTTAGGCTATGTTTGGTTGGGTAATTATTAATGGGATGAAATGGAATGTAGTATTATTACATTGTTTGGGAGGAGGGTTTATAATGGAATGGAATGGAATAGGATAGAAGGGGAGGGTTTCACATTACATCCTATTCCAACCTAAACAGTAAAAATAAGTTACCTTCGATTTGGGGAGTTTAGGATAGAATGTAAAATGATAAAATACATTTTACTATATTACATTATGTACACTTCTTCCGAACAACATTTCAGTATATTACATTATGTTCCATCCTTCCCAAACAACAATTTTCTAATATTACATCCATTTACCTTCAATTCCATTATAAATCATTTCATTCCATTCCATTAAAAACCTTACGTCCAACTAAACATAGTCTAGTTACTAGCAACAAATTATAAATCAATCTAATTTACTCCATAATTCTTCAAATTTCAAATCAATTCACAATATTTTAGTTAATGCATAAATGAACATACATATAAAATGTTTAAAATGTTTTTTTAATAAAACTTATGAAAATGTTAAAAACTTCAAACATTTTCATACGCTTTATTAAAAACAAAACACTAAACTTAAACAACAAAGGAACATTTAGAAGCTTGTTTTAAAAGTTACCTAGCCTTTTGAATATAGAGTAAACATGACGATGTGAATTTTGATTTTATAGTTGTAATTGCAATCACATAATGTAGCTATAACTAGTACTAATAAGTACGAGTCGATCCCACAAAGACTGTACTTATCATCTTTTTATTATCTAGTTTATCAAATTGTTGTAATGAAAATTATTTAAATGTAAAATTAAAATAATAAAATGAAATGAATCAACACAATTGATAAATTAAAACAAGATTAAACTAAAAAAAATCAATGAAGACAGTAGTACATGGACTTAAATTCCCTTAAGACTTCTCATACAATAATGATTTCACAACTCAATTTATTATATAATTTATTATAGAAATTCCCATATTGTGTTAATATCTTTTATATGGAATATTAAAACCTAATCCTCAGTTGATTAACTGAAATATCTTTCTAGTTAAAAGCCCTAAGATTGCATTAATCAATTTGTGATTTCCTCTATTAGGTTTCATCCTAATCCAGAAGACTTATGATGCAACTTCTTTCAATTATAGTATATCTATTCATACAAAAGATTTCTCAATCTCAATTGTATGAAATCATACATAAAATAATACATTAGCAATATTAATTCAAAGATAATTAAGAACACATATTTGAATCTCAATGAATTCAATAATGAATTTACTTAAAATAAAATCACTAACAGGTTTATCATAATGTTCATCTATTCCAAGTACCAAAAAGAGTCTATTTCAAAATCGTAACATCATGACTAAAGAAAAACAGATGAATAAAAGAACCATGATGAGATCTCTTTAATTCTTTATAAATCCACTTTAGATTGATAAAAATCCACTTAAAATGTGTTTCCTTCCTTTTTATTTGTTCTCTCTATCATTCAAAGCTATGAATTTGTGTTTTTTGAGCCTTCCTTGAGCCTCCTATAAACGTCTTACAAAAGCCCCTTTTTTGTCTTTGTTTTACACTTTTATAACTTGAAAATTAGGGTTTTTAAAGTTGATATGTTCATCGACATAGCCATGTGCATGTTTATATCCTTCAATCTTGCTTCAATTTTTCAAAAATTTTGTAAAAGTATGATTCCCAAAAGTTACACGATCTAGGACATGTCCTTATCCCTCAAGGATAGCTTCATCCTTTAATTTTCTATCTCAAATCCATTTGATTTCTGCTCTTTTCAACCCATGATGACAATTAGGACTTAAAAACATAATAGGAATAGATTTAGTACCAAAGATAATTAAAAAAAGCTCTCAAATAAACAAACAAAATGCACTAGACATGAGATTAGAAATGTGGTCTATTAAGCATTTATCAAAACGGTTTGTTATGAATACTCCCAGTTACTCAATTAGGTTAGTATCTCAATTCTCAAATGGTTACTAGCACCACTCTTCAAAGCCAATGTTTTTATTGGTACAAAGTGTTTGACTTCAATTTTTTTTCTTTTATTTTATTCATTTATTTATTTGTTTATTTATTTTATTTTCTTAGAATTTAGTCATTAATTCATCAAGCATAAGTAGCAATTAAAAATTTAGAATAGAAATGTTAGAATTAAAGTAATAAGCTTGTACAAGGGCAAATTTGGCAAGTCACTTAAGTTTTAAAGCCATAAGGCATTAAAGGAAGGGCAAAGTGGACTTTTTGCACTCATTAAGGGTAGAATTGGAAGAAGAAGAGTGGTATTGCTCTTAGAAGAAGAAGAAAATGTGAATGAGGGAAAGAAGAAGAGAAAATAACGAAAAGAAGAGAGAAAGGAGAGAAAAGAAGGAAGTTGGAGTTAGATTTCATCTTTTCTTAGCTTTTAAGAGAGATTTTGAAGTTGTTGAAGAAGGGAAAAAGAAAGAGGAGGAGAAGAGCTTTCATTTGAGCCAATAATCTTTGTATTTGGTGAAGATTCAAGGTAAGTTCATTTTTAATCTTTTGAATTTTTGGAAGGGTTTTAGTTCATGAAGCTTAGGAAATGCATGAGTTTAAGTATTATGTAATTAATTTTAGTTAATATGCTTTGTGAGATTCTCAATTTGTATTCCTATTGAATGAAATTTTTTTCCAATGTTAAAGGGAATCAAGAAGGGCAAGAGGAGCAAGAGGAGAGGCACCTTTGAGCAAGTTTATAAGAAAGGAACTAAAGGTGGGTTACATGTTTATAGTTGAGTAATGAGCTATAAATGTTCTTCCAAATTAATAGAGTTAAGTGATTTTAAATTGGTTCATAAATGTTGCATTTATTGCTCTTTAAATGCTTTAAGAATTGTTGTATGTTTGGTACATAAATTTTGTTAATGAATTATAAAATGATGATGGGAATGGTATTTTGAAATTGTATCATGTTTATGGAAAACATGTTGACGAAATATGCCATTTTGGGCACTATGTTTGCAAGTCATGAAATTCATGTTTGTGTGGGTTAGTAGTGGTCCATTGGTCCATTCTATTATATCATGTGCAAGTTGACCATATTAAAAGATTCTCTCGCCTACCCGCTAGCGGCATGGAGCTCCTTCATGGACTCCCTCATGTTTATGAACTACGAAAATCTATTTTGTGGGTTTGTGATAGTCCATTCTGTTATTACTGGAGATTCGCAAGAACTCCCTTATAGACCTACCCAAACCATTCTGATTGCTTATGTTTTTATGATGTGTTGATAAGTTTGATGAATATATGATTTATATTGTTTATGAATCGCTTGACAAGTTGAGAATGTGGGAAATAAGTGCTTTACAGATTCAACGCAATTTTAACATGGTAATGAATATGTTAAATGGTTTTGCTTGTTCCCGATTACAAACTTATTACCCACGAGTTTTTAAGCTCACCCATATTCTTTCTCATCTTCAGGTGATTAGCAGGAGATCGAGTGATCGAGAGTCGAGGCATCACTCCAAATTTGCATTTTTTTTGTATTTTAAGTTAGTTTATGGAAAACACAAGGCTTTAGCTGCATTTCAAGTTTTATTCGCTCATGTATATTTTGTATTTTGGAATATGAGACCAATGATGTATTGTGGCTTGAAATACCCATTAAAGCTTTGTCAAACTCTTTATCTTTTGATATTAATGAAATATATTTGTATTTGCTCATAATTTTCCAAGTTTTCGCATTTCATTCTCAAGAGACTAAGTTTTGAAGAAGTTTCTTGTGTATTTGTTCATAAATATCTTTTGTTGAGTGATAGATGTGGTTTTGGAAGTGAATGTGTAAGTTTTGGTGTTCGATAGTTGGGTTTGGATGTCTGGGTTAATTTTCGCCGCGATGCATTTGTCCCGAAGGGTTTGTTCACTAGACCTTAAGACTTAGCCACAGCAAAGCCAAATGTTAGCCGCAACGAACTTGTCCCAAAAGGTCCTTGGAAATACTTCCATAGTTTTGCCGCGGTGAACCTGCCATTGCTTCTGGAAAAAATTTCCTTCCGAAACCAATGTTTTCAACTATGCTTAAGTTTTTTTTATTCCGGAGTTGGACTCTGAAAATTGGGTCCAATACAAAGCTAGCTTAGTGAAATTATTTATACTTATTTATCACACACTACTTTTTTTCTTTTTCCTTTTTCTTTTTCATATATGATTTGTTTGACCCCGAACTTTTCATAAGAGATTAGAACCATTGAATGCGAAATTTTGGTGGTTAGTCATGAGTTAAGAACAAATGAATGAAGAATTTTCGAAACAAGAAATGATAGACAAGAGTAAAGTAGGAAATGATAAAAGTGGATAGATTCATGATTTGTTAGGGTGTTTTCGGTTGATAAGAGATTTTTGAAATAGAAAGAATTAAGGTGAAAGTTATAAGGGAAATGAAAGCAAAAATGAAGATGAATATGTATACTAAGTTGATGAAGAATATGTACATATGTGTATGTTCGTTATTAGTGCTCATGATTAATCATGGACTATGTTTTTCTTTTCGGATGATAGTGATCTGAAATGAAGTTAAGAATGAAGAGTGTATAGAGTAGGAAAAGGTGATTTTGGTATGAGTTATGTTAAGGAAAGATTCTGAAAGAAAATGGTAGATGATCTGGAAAATGTTCACTCAGTATGCTTCAGTATTTTACCCACAACGTTTTCTCTAGTTGTCCAAACAAGATGATTCTTAATTTGGATTAAACTAAAGATATATAGCTACATTTTGTATAAAGACATTGAATTTCAATTCTATCTCTAAGAGCTTCAAAAATTGTCATAAAGTTAAGAAATTGTTGCAGTATGTTGAATGGAAAATTCATTTCCGGACTTTAGGGGCAAAATTGGGATTGATATGAATAGATTTTAGCAGGAGTGCCTTTTGGAAAGTTGTAGATCTTTCTTTCATCTTTCCAACGGTATATAGTATGAAAATTTTCGATATTGGAGTCGAAAGTTATGATCTTTATAAGTGGAGATATTCTGGAGAGTGCAAAAGTAAGACGAAGTTGTAAGACGCAAAAAGTAAGACAAAGTTTTAAGATGAAAAAGTAAGATGAAGTTGTAAGATGCAAAAGTAAGACGAAGTTGTAAGATGCAAAACTAAGACAAAGTTGTAAGACGTAAAAGTAAGACAGAAGAGTAAGACAAAGTGAAAGTAAGACGAAGTGAAAGTAAGACGATGCAAAAAGTGAGACGATACAATAGATAGAAGATAGAATTGGTCTTTGAGTCTTCATAAAAGTTGTAGATCTCGAAGTTCTCTTTCCAATGGTCCAAAACCGATATCAATCCGACATTGTTTGTGAAAGTTATGGAAATCGCGCCAAAATAGGTTCGTGTTGATTGAGGTCATAAACATGGTTGCTTCTTTCGACCATAACTTCTTCTCTAGACCTCAAAATAACTTGATTCTTGAACCATTGGTTTTGTAAGACATTGATCTACATCTCCACTAAGAATCATAGTGATCTTAAATGAATGGAGAAAGATTGGATGAAAAGAGTGGGATAGGTACAGTGAGTGTGTTCTTCAATAATATAAACTTGTGTTATTTCATTGAACATACTTCAGTATTTTGATGTTTTCTGGATCAGTAGAGGTCCAAATGAGATGATTTTTGATTTGTGATAAACTAGAGACATGGAGCTACAAATGGTATGAAGAAATTAGAATCTAATTCCGTCTCTAAGATGTTTAAATTTCAGATAGAAGTTGTGTATCGTATACTATTTTGGACAAGAGCAGTCCAAAAATATTTGAAGTATATCTTTTGAATAACTGAACTAAATTGAATGATTTTGGGTGGCATTAGAAACGTAAGGCAATAGGTGAGATTCTTATATAAGAAGTGTTATGTTAGATTGTTTAAGGGTACTATTGGCAAGACATTTAAGTATAAAAGACATAAGGCATAAATGGAAGGACAAATGGGACAATTCTCAATCATTAAGGGCATAATTGGAAGAAGAAG
>JAOSBP010000204.1:10119445-10131636 GCA_027563825.1 Erythroxylum mucronatum
TTGATGAAATGTAAAAGTTTGTAAGTTTTATATGTACAAGAAAGAACAAAGGTTCTCTTAGTTTTCTTGTTTTACCTAATGTACTGGCTAAACATTTCTTTATTCAGAATAAGAGTTTCCTTCTAGCAATGACAAATTGGAGTAAACTGACCAGTTATTGGTACTTAAATCTCTTGCTATGGCTTTTGCTTTATTCTTACTAAACTAAGCTCATTTTATGGTACTCCTTATGGTCGATATGTTGAAAAACCATAGATCATATCCATATAGTGAAAGATGAAAATGATCAATTTGAAAGGTTAGTTGTTAAATAATCAGGTGATTCAATGATAGTTCGGAGGTAGATCATATCTAAAAATATGCTTCCGGAGACCTTGAATTGAAGATGGAAAGCTCAAGCAAAGAAATCATGTCATTAGACTTCCTAGTCTCCACCAGAAATTAAGCCCTAGATTAATAGTATAGCTATATTTTTGTTGTATGGAACAAGAATATGTTGTTCAGCGCTGCATCAGAATCCTTCATCATGAATTTCTTCGGTTAATCGTGAAATATTGCTATAATGAAGATGATGAATTACTTCCTTCAAATGAAGAAATCAACGAAAATGAAGACGTTGAAGGAAATCATTTAGACGAGCCACAAAATAACGAGATGAATGATACGAGGGAACATATTGCAAATCTTCTTGTATTACGATAAAATCTATAGTTTATTATGTATTTAACTATTTCATCTTGAATATTTATTTTGGAATATTGTTAGTGTACTTTAAAAAATATTTAGCATAAATAATTTTATTATAAAATAAAATATAGTTAAAATTAATAAAAAATGCTTTTTATTTTTTTGTTGCCAAACAGTTTACTGTATGAAGCTCTTTTAAAAAAGCTGTTTTTTTAATTGGCAGTCAAACAGTCAACTGGCTTTTAAAAAAAGCTCTTCTCAGAAAAGCTCTACTGACAAAAGCTCTACTGATAAAAGCTCTACTAATAAAAGCTCAACCAAACGGACCCTTAGTTTGTGATTCGCAAGACCTTAGATTGAGCCTCCAATAATTCAATTTTTATCAAACACGTGGTAACAAAAACGCATTCCGTTGCCGGGACTTGAACCCGGGTCTCTCGGGTGAGAGCCGAGTATCCTAACCAACTAGACTACAACGGAGCAGCTGAAAGTGAGACGTATCAAGATAATATATAAAACGATAGGTTTTTCGCAGGCAGGCCTCCATCCTTCTTCAGCGTCACTTCTTTATATCCTTCTTTAGATTCCCATTTCTTCTACAATTGCACTTTCCAACTTTCACTCGGCCCAACCGTGGACTTGAACTCCTCGTCTCCAAGGACCATTCGTGTGGCCACTATTGCCACCCCCTTTGACCACAACAATGCAAACAGCAACAACAAATCCAAGACCCTCTACCCACAGCAGCTCTCTCACTCGAAAGCCCATGGCGTCATGGCCTGGATGTATAACTCTCCTGTCACCAATGCTTTATGGGAAGCAAGATCCAACATTTCTCCTAAGGGCGCTCCACCGCAGAGTGCATTGCTGGACTCCTAAGCAGAGCATAACTAGTATTTTGTGCAATTTCTCTACTAATTATATTTTGAGATAGCAATACTGGGATCCTCGGAATGAGGTTAGGATTGGTAAATTGCTTACGGACCTTGATGCTTTGACTGGCACCATTTCGGTTAAGGTACCCATTTCTCAATTCTTCAGTTTTCACATTATCTCTTCCCCCTTTTTCTTTTTCAATTTAATCTGGGTAATGCTCGAGACTCGAAAGGGATTTACTTGCGAAATTCGTGCGGGTATTGGTTGTTATGATCATAATCAACAGGATCATGATGGAAATTCACGTCGACAGCTGCAGCAGTTAGAGAGATGTAGGAAATGAAAATCGCTATTCATTACTAGTCAACAACAGAAATTTTACAAAGTATTTTATACCAAAGATTGCTTGTTAGAGGTACCTATCGATCAGTAACCAACAAACTAATGAACTTAAAAGTACAGTTTTTTTCAGTTAAACTATCCCGCCGTTAGCTCTTTAACTTGGGAGCAGTGAATGAAGCTTAAAGTTAACTTTAGCATGAGCTCATTAAGTTGCTGCTGTTGCTGACATGAATTTCCATCATGATTCTGTTGATTATGGTCATAATATTGGTAGTCAATGTTGATGTTAATCTGTTACGTGTTGATGAATTGTGATTTGCAGCTGTAGTATGAGTATAATCTTATGTTCGGTGCTTCATATCGTTCTAGTTGTGATCATTTAGGAGAGTAAGCTGAAGATTGTTTTTTGGACATAGGTTTGTGACTAGGAAGCACAGACACGGATATGGATACGGATATGGATACGGGACACGACACGGACACGGACACGGATACGGGGACACACCAACTTCTAAAATTTGACGGATACGGACACGACATATATATATATAATAAAATTTAAAATTAAGAAAATAATTCAGAATTCATAATATGATATATATTAATTGATGTATTTCAAGACTTCCAACATCTTGATAGTTCATACATATTTGATACTTTATAAGCTCCTCCCAAAAAATATGGAGCATATATTCTATGGAGCATATATTTCATTAAGCAATGTCCGAGCGGTCTCCAGACGTGTCCGAGCTGTGTCCACCGTGTGTCAATGAGTTTGCCGTGTTCGTGCTACATAGGTTTGTGAATATGTCGTTTATTGGAATCAGCTGCAGAATCAAATCATGCTTGTGATTGCTATTGTGAAGTTTGGTGTCGAACAAACGAGTATTTCTTGAAGGAAATCATTTACCACCGGGGGAATTTTCAAGTCTCATGCTTTGAATGAGCTGAACAAATATTTCTTTTTCCTTTTTTTAATGATTGTTGACTTAAACCAGAAACAGAATCTCTTCAAATGGCTCACGTTCTTTACAAGATATGGCAGCTACCTGGTCAGGAAGCATTTTCTTTAACTCACTTCTGTTGCTTCTGTTTCCCTCAATGGCCAGTATCTTTTCATGTGTGATAGCACTGTTCGGAACTTCGGATGATGACAGCACAACAACACGACTCTTGTTAGTCGCTGCATCTGTTGACAAGATAGTCCTGAAGAAACCAATCAATGTTGATTTCGATCTTCAAATAGTTGGTTCAGCTATTTGGGTGGGCGCTCATCAATTGAAATTCTACTGGATGTCATTCAGCCTCCTATTTTTGAAGGTACTTCAGATATTATCTGCTCTGTCACATTGACGAAACTGTTAAGCGTATGGTCAGAAATTTTGATGTTTGGGTAGTCCTTGCTTTTTCACTGGTATTGATTTATTCAGCTGTAAATGCTAAACTGCCACTGTTGATTCTCATCTAATTGTTCAAGTTCTTCATGCCCTTACTAGGATTACAAGTTTTTCAGTTCACTAAGTTAGCTTATATAACTCTTCCAATCAAACTGCTCAAGTACTATTTGAGAATTCTCGGGAATTAGGGGGAAGCGGGGGAAACAAATTTTCTGTAACGTGCCTTCCTTGGGAGATACGGATATCAGTCTTCTTAAAAATACCCACCTTGAAAATTCTCTTATATGCCAACCGCTACAAAGAAATGTCCATGGTCGAATATTTGGATGATTCTTAATGCACCGCGCATTTGAGTTGGCTTTCTCAATTGCGTATGCCTTTGGTGGATTGGTCCCTTACTTTCTTCAAATTAATCACATCGATTTCTTAAGGCCTATAAGTGTGAACATCCATCTTGCTATTATTGACTGTTTTGGTTCCCTAAAATGTCAAGAACCTATACAGTACAACCTGTCTTTGTTATTTGTTATTGACATAATCTATGTGGATGCTGATAATAGAGAATCAGAAGCCCGTTGATTAATCCTCCTCCATCAGAGTCAATTGCACCTATGTTGGTCTTTTGTTGATATTCTAGAATTAATTAGTTGATTTTTTAAAAATAATTATTGATATTGTATATACTAGTTTGTTAAAGAAAATGCCCTTGGATCAGATATCGGTTGAATTTAATAGCCCGAAAAAAGTAACAAAAATAAATATAGGCAAAATAAAATAGGATAGAACATAAAGATTTACGTGGTTCGGTCGATGTGACCTACGTCCACGCCTGTAGAGTGAGCAATTTTACTAATATGTGGAAAATGTATACAAGTACAAAAGGCTGAAATTAAAGGCTTTAAAACTCATCAAATATACAGAAAATAACTGAAGAAAAGATGAGAGGATTTGTGCTGTTTTGGTGACCGAAGGAGGGGAAAGAATGGTGTGATTATGTCTCAAATCATGCCTTTTATTTATAGTTGAAGTTTCAAGCTTCTGTCCAAAATTTCTTCAATATATGCGCAATCTCAGCAATTGACACCAATGTTATGCACGCAAAGAAAATAATATATCTATGACATTTTAAACGGGGACCATCTATTTTTGACTTAGTGAAGGAGGCCAAAGCATGCAACCAATAGCCAACAATTTTGACTTATTAGAGCGGCCAAGGCATGCAACAAATCTCCATCTTGACTTGGTCCCGAACAATTAGTGATCTGCTCCACTTTCTTCAACAATGCCCTAAAAGGGCTATATCACTAACTATAAACGCCAATCAAGTCCAAGCACTGCTTGAACTTGTAAGCTAAAAGAACCTTTGTCAACATGTCAGCATGATTGTCCTTAATGTTGATCTTTTGAATAGGAACCTTCTTCTCTACAATAGTATCCCGAATGAAATGATACTTCACATCAATATGCTTCGTTCTCTCATGATATATCTAGTTTTTCGTCAAATAAATGGCACTCTGACCATTTTGTTGTATGCCTTGGCTCCTCCAATAAGTCAAAAATTGTTGGTTACTGGTTGCATGCTTTGGCCTCCTCTACTAAGTCAAAAATAAATGACCACCGTTTATAATTTGTTATAGATACATTATTTTCTTTGTGCGTATGACGTTATTGTCAATTGCCGAGATTGCGTACAGATTGAAAAAATTTTGGACAGAAGCTTGGGACTTCAACTGTAAATAGAAGACATGGTTTGAGACAAAAACATACCATTCCTTCATCTCCTTCAGTCACCAAAACAGAACAAATCATCTCATCTTTTCTTCAGTTATTTTCTGTATATTTGATGAGTTTTAAAAGCCTTTAGTTCGAGCCTTTTGTACTTGTATACATTCTCCACATATTAGTAAAATTGTTTACTCCGGCCGTGGACGTAGGTCACATTGGCCGAACTACGTAAAATTTTGTGTTCTGTCCCATTTTGTTTTGCATATATTTATTATTATTATTATTATTTGGGCTATTAAATTCAACCGATATCCGATCCAAGGGCATTTTTTTAACAAACTAGTATCAGAGCTTCTCCTGTTGGTCTAACTTACCGTATGCTCTGTGGTTATCACTAAGGTAGACCCTCCACAACAGAAAGTAACTTAGACTTTTATTGTGAGTCTTGTGGGGCCCACTGTCTCGGTTTTTTCTTGTAAGGCCCACTGTCTCAGTTTTGTAAATAGAGTTCAGCTTTTCTTGTGGGGCCCCAGTCTTGACTTTATCTATGGAGCTCGCATCTAGTGCTTTTGTGGGGTCCGCTGTCTCAGTTTCACGTGTGAGGCTCACCTGGAGAAAAATAGTCGGAATATCAATTTTTTAGCCATCATGACGATAACGAAGACCTCTATTGTAAAGTTTGACCGGAGTGTTAACTTCGATATGTGGCAGCTTAAGATGCAAGTCATTTTAATACAAGATGGGTATGAGATTGTACTTGATGGAGTAGAGAAAAAGTCAGCAGATATGACGTCAGATAAATTCACGGATTTAGATAAAAAAGCTAGATCAGCCATTATATTAAATCTCTGCGATGAGGTTTTGTAGGAGGTTGTTGGTAAAAGCACAACTAAAGGTATGTGGGACAAGTTGAAAGCTATGTACATGAAGAAGACGGTGAAAAATCGGCTTTATTTAAAACAGAAGTTGTACATGTTGAGGATAACAGAAGGTACATCTATTCTTTCACATTTGGATAAATTTGATTCTCTTATTTTGGATTTGAAAAATGTAGATGTAAAAATTGAGGCTGAAATCAAGCCATATTGTTGTTATGTTCCATTCCCTAGTCCTTTAAATATTTTCGTGATACTATGATTTATAGGAAAGAGTCCGTCTCATATAATAGTATTAAGTCTGCATTAAAGTCAAAAGAGCATATTGATAGGGATATCACTGGGGAGACTAGTGGAAGTCAGGCAGAGGGACTATTTGTATGAGGTAGATATGAAAATTGAGATTTTGAAAAAAGTAGATCCAAAGGCAGGTCAAAATTCATATACAGAAATAAAATTTGTAATTATTGCAAGAAAAGGGAGCATATAAAGGCTGACTGTTATAAATTGAAATATAAAGAGAAAAATAAAGTTGAGCAAAATAATAACATCACTGTCGAGGCTAGTGTAGCAGCAGATGAGAATGAGAGAATTATCTTTGTAGCTAAAGAAAATAAAGTTAGGTCTAATAAGGAGTGAATTTTAGATTTGGGTTGTTCTTACCACTTGAGTCTCGACAAGGAGTATTTTTCCACTTATGAGTTATTGAATGGTGAAATTGTTTTGATGGGTAATCATGCTGCCTGTAAAGTTGTTGGTAAAAGTACAGTCCGAATCAAAATGTATGATGATATCATTAGAATACTCATTGACGTTAGACACGTCCTTGATTTGAAGAAAAATTTCATCCCTTTGGGCATTCTCGATTCTCAAGGGTGCAAGTTCTCAACTGAAGGTGGAGTTTTGAAAATTTCTAAAGGTGCTCTTGTATTGATGAAAGCTTGCAGGTTTGGTAGTTTATATGCATTGTAGGGATCTATTGTAACACTCACATACCCCCTGAAAGGATATATGAATGCCACACAAAACAGTACGACAAATCAAAGCATACGAAAACTTCCAGTAAACAATTCAGGCAAATATATATTAAATTACATAGTACTTAACACAAACTCGCTGAAAAATCCAAACCAAACTGAAGTATCGTTGTTACAAACTTACAAACAAATTCACATATCTCAAAAGTCAAACCAAAATTCAACATTATTTTCTACAAAAGCTCCCTGTTTACTTATTACCTCGAAATCCCGATAACATCTGGAATATGTCACTCTAAGGGTTCCTTTAAAACATTTAATACAAACATATATTACTATTGTGCACAATTATGAATTCAATTATACACAATAACGTATGTTAAACATATATGATATATGTTCATGTAAAAAAATCTAGGTTTTTTATCCTTAATCTTATCACATTATCAATAATGTGAAATCATACTCAATCCCTCAATCTAGATTAATTTCACAATTCACCTTCGGGTCCACTTTGCTCAATTATTCTCATGAGAAAGGTGGGGTAATTAGGTAATACTTCATCTTAGAAAGTTTTCCCTCTTTATCTTAGGTTTCCAATGATACCAAGTTCATCCAATTTGGTTTAGTATGCAATGAGTTATGCTCAAAATATCACAAATTGTGTACATTTGACATTTTAACTAATGCATGATCATGCCTCTAAGTTATATACCTCATAACTCTCAATTCCAATATCAAAAAATTACAAAATTTATACCAATTTAAAGCTAAGATAATAAGCTTCAACTTTGGTGAAGACATCGCAGTTTAATTCGGCCTACATCAATACAATTTATTAAAAAACCACAGGATATGATTTCTGTCTTTGGTAGTATTACAGCCTAAGCCAAGACTTAATTTCATGCAATTTTGAAAATTTTAGAGACATAATTAAAATTAGACTTCTTTAATAAAGTTGTAGAAATATGTCTCTAGTTTAATCTGAATTAAGAACCAACTCATTTGGAGATCTACAGTTCAAGTTATAATCGAAATACCAAAGCAAGTTTAATGAAAACACTTCATTTATCATCATTCTTGCAGCTTTTCCCCAAAACAGACTTTCGGGTCAATGTTACACTTTCATTTTGACAATGAAAATGAAAAATTTAGGCCAAACATTTTTCTAAACATTCGTTTCTTTATGTCTTAAGTTTCTACTAACACTAAATTTATGCAATTTGGTTCAGTATTTTGAAAATTATCCTCAAATGATTACAGACTATTTACAAATAGTGACAGATTTCATATACTCAACTTCAAGCCAACTTTTGACACACTTAGCAATAAAAATCAAAATTGACACCTTCATGAAAGTTATAGATATAAGTTTCTAGTTTAATACGAATTTAAATTCATCCAATTTGGATACCTACAGAGCAAGATATGACTAAAATACCGAAACCTGTCCAGTAGAACTACTCATCCGAATTAGTTTTCAACATGTATCAAACCTCAATTCTTTCCCATTTCAGTACACAATTGATCTATATCTAATATCAAACAATACATGTTATCATAGGACACCAAGTTTATAAGTCTCTTATCTTACTAAACTTCAAATTCAACTCTAAAAATTCAGTTAAGTCAAGCTTCCAAATATCTAGCACATACCTAAGTTTAAGGTGTAACTTTCAGCACCAACTAGATAGTATTACATAAAGTTACATAACCTACTTCTTGATGAAATAACTTACAAAAATGATGATCCAAGCTTTAGCAAAGATTCAGAAGTTGAGATGGGGGAGTAGGAGATGAAATTTCGGTGAAGAGTAAGAGACTAAAATAAAGACTTACTCCAACAGAATTTGCCACATCCAAAGTTAGGTGTGATGGAATTGAAGCAACATATGTCTCCATGCATGAGCTTCAAGTGTCCCTTAAAGGAGTTGCCATGTGTCAATGATACATTAGGTCATATGTCACACATTTAGTGCTGCCATTTGTCAATATATCAACTATGTCATTTGTCAATGCTTTAACCATATCAAATGTCACTAACTCATAAGTTAGTCGTTCTAATTTTTATGTACCAACTTAACTTGTCACTTGACAACTTTTTCTAGACCAAATGTACGTTTAAATGCCTTAATTATTTAATGAAATCAATTAATTCCAATTTACTAACCATTATCCACTTGAATAAAAATTCAAATCATATGGAGCTTGTAGCGGTAGTATTTGCCTTAAAAATTTGGCGGCACTACTTGTATGGTGAAAAATGTGGAATCTTCACAGATCATAAAAGTTTGAAGTATCTGCTTACCCAAAAGGAACTCAATCTGAGACAACAACGTTGGTTGGAACTGTTTAAGGACTATGATTATATTGTGGACTATCATCTGGGCAAGGTGAATGTTGTGACAGATGCCTTAAGTCGGAGGATAATTTTAGCATTATCAGTGAAGCGAGGTGAATGGGAACTTCAATCCGATGGAGCTTTAGTAGCTCAGTTGAAAGCAAGACCCAAGTTGAAGCAAGAAATATGTGATGCTCAAAGAGCTGATGATAAGTTACAACAACTTATCGTGGCTACCTAGGAAGGTAAGTAGACTGATTTTTCTGTGTAAAGAGATGGTGAATTGTATTATAAGGATCAGTTGTGTGTGCCAGCTAATGATGAATTGAAGAAGAAGCTGTTATTTGAGGCTCAAAATATAATATTTACTATGCATCCGAGTAGGAACAATGTATTAGGATTTGAAGCAGTATTACTGGTAGTCAGGTATGAAATAGGATATTGTAGATTATGTAGCAAAATGTCTGACATGCCAGCAAGTTAAGGCTGAGCACCAGGTTCCATCTGGTTTGTTACATTCTATTCTTATTCCTCAATAGAAATGGGTTAACATTACCATGGACTTTGTCACTGGACTTCCTTTCACACAAAGGAAGCATGATGCGGTATAGGTAATTGTGGATAAGTTTACCAAATCTGCTCGTTTTTTGCCCGTTCGTGCTGACTATTCTTTAGATAGGCTTACAGATTTGTATGTAAATGAGATAGTGAGATTGCATGGAGTATCATTGTCTATCATTTCGGATCATAATCCTCGATTTACTTTGAGATTCTGGAAAAGTTTACAGAAGGCTCTGGAAACTCAGGTTAAGTTTAGTACTGCTTTCCATCCCTAGAAAGATGGACAATCTGAACGAGTTATACAGATATTGGAAGTTATGTTGCGGGGTTATGTGTTAAAGTTTCCAGAGAGTTGGGATAACTATCTGACTCTGATAGAGTTTGCTTACAATAACAGTTATTAAACGAGCATTGGCATGGTATCTTATGAAGCGTTGTATGATAGGAAGTGTAGAACTCTGGTATGTTAGACTGAGTTGAGTGAAAACAAGATGATCGGGCTAGAAATTGTGAAAGATACTGTAGAAAAGATTCAAATTATTCAACAAAGATTAAAAGCTGCCAGTGATAGACAGAAGTCTTATGCTGATCGAAAAAGGAAAGATATTGAGGATCAAGTGGGTGATAAGGTATTTTTGAAAGTGTCACCATAGAAACACATACTTCGATTTAGAAAGAAGGGTAAATTTAGTCCACGATTCATCGGTCCTTATAGAATTCTGAAAAGAATTGGACCAGTAGCTTATTAGCTGGCGACCAGGTTACATGATGTGTTTCATGTTTCTATGCTAAGAAGATATCGGTCTGATGTGACATATAAAATTTCAGTGCAAGAAATTCAGGCACAACCAGATTTGTTGTATGAAGAAGGGTCGGTTTCTTTCTTAGCCAAAGAAGTTAAACAGCTCAGGAATAAGGCAGTGCCTTTGGTAAAAGTACTCTAGCAACATCATGGACTTGAGAAAGCAACATGGAAACCTGAAGAAACCATGAAAGCTTAGTATCCTCAACTATTTTAACAGGTATAAATTTCGAGGACGAAATTCTTTAAGGGAGAGAGAGTTGTAAGGCCCCAAAATATACCCTAGTTGAAATAATACATGATTATAAAAGTACATGTGTGATAGAGTTAAAATTTTGCTATGATTAGAATATAAAAGACATGATTTGAATTTTTGTTCAAGTGGATAATAGTTAGTGAATTGGAATTAATTTATTTCATTAGAGAATTAAGGTATTTAAACATACATTTGGCTAGGAAAAGTTGTCAAGTGGCAAGTTAAGTTGGTACATAAAAATTAGAACGATTAACTTATGAGTTAGTGACATTTGGCATGGTTAAAGTATTGACAAATGGCATAGTTGATACATTAACAAATGGTAGCACTAAGTGTGTGACATATGACCTAATGTATCATTGACACATGGCAGCTCCTTTAAGGGACACATGAAGCTCATGCATGGAGACATATGTTGCTCTAATTCCATGACACCTATCTTTAGACATGGCAAATTCTGTTGGAGCAAGTCTTCATTTTAGTCTCTTCTCTCCACCGAAATTTCATTCTCCTACTCCCCCTCTCAACTTCTGGACCTTTGCTGAAGCTTGGATCATCATCTTTGTAAGTTATTTCATTAATAAATAGGTCTTGTGATTTTATGATTGATGCTGGAAACTGGTTCGGATGAGTAGTTCTACTGGACATATTTTGATATTTTAGCCATATCTTGCTCTGTAGATATCCAAATTGGATGAATTTAAATTCCCATTAAACTAGAAACGTATATCTACAACTTTTATGAAGGCATCGAATTTGATTTCTGTCACTAAGTGTGTCAAAAGTTGGCTTGAAGTTGAGTATCTAGAATTTGTCACTGTTTGTGAATAGTCTGTAGTCATTTAGGGATAATTTTCAAAACAATGAACCAAATTGTATAAAATTGGTGTCAATAGAAACTTAATACATAAAGGAGCAAATGTGTAGAAGAATGTTTGGCATAAATTCTTCATTTTCATTGTCAAAATGACCGTGTAATATTGAAGACTATTTTGTGGAAAAGCTAGAAGAAATGAAATGTTTTCACTGAACTTGCTTTGGTATTTCGATTACAACTTGCACTGTGGATCTTCAAATGAGTTGGTTCTTAATTAAGATTAAACTAGAGACATATTTCTATAACTTTCTTGAAGAAGTGGAATTTTAATTCTATCTCTAAGATTTTCAAATTTTGGGCATGAGATTGAATCTTGGCTTAGGCTATAGCACTACCAGGGGCAGAAATCATATCCTGTGATTTTTGAATAAAATGTATTGATGTAGGCCGAATTAGATTGAGGTGTCTTCACCAAAGTTGAAGCTTATTATCTTAGCTTTAAATTGGTATAAAGTTTGTAATTTTTGGATATTGG
>JAOSBP010000204.1:10135697-10157412 GCA_027563825.1 Erythroxylum mucronatum
CTCTTATCAGAAAAGCTCTACTGGCAAAAGCTCTACTGACAAAAGCTCTACTGACAAAAGCTCAACCAAACGGACCCGAAGAAGGGTTGGACCTAGAATTAGGGCCACAATCGTGGTATGTTCTGTGACGATCGTGACAGAGAGCCAAACAAGGAGGCCACGATCGTGGCCCTGTGCGACAGAACACGAGTACAACCTTCCTGATTTGAGTTTTCAAGGAACTTTTCGGACCTTTCAGACCTGAAAGACCCTAGGGTTACCCTAATTGAAAAGATTATATAAGGGAAAGAGATGTAACCCTAAAAAGGAGCCTCCATTTTGCTACATTTGAAAAACCTTCAAGAAAGAAGGGAGAAGAGGAAGAAGATGAGAGAGAGGAGTGGGTTGTTGCAACTGCTACATTCCCAGGCCATCCTGATCCTTTCTAAGTGACATTTCCGTTTCATCTTGTTATTCTTTTCTTGGAATGTATACAATGAATGTGATGATGATTATGAGTTTAGATTGGATGATGTTCTAAACTCTTTAGGGATTTTGAATTGATTCAATGTTAATCTAATTATCTTTTGTGTTGATTGATTGGGTGTTCTGATTAATTGCAGAGCTTGCATGTTTTGGTAGTAAACTGAGAGGATGAACCGAACAAGAACGATTGGGTTTGATTAATGAGAGTTAAGTGACTTAATAGACCATAGGATTAATAAAATCGGTAATTTGTACAGAGAGAGATCCCGTGTGAGGACTCGATTGTTTATTATAACAATTAAGAACTAATTAGGTTGTGAATTGATTGTTAATTGAGAGATTACATTTTCAGTTACTTAACTTAATTAGGGATTATTAATTAGGACTTAGTGATTATAACTCAAGAGAGAGTAATTCACTCCTTGATAGTCTAGAACTGACACCATATTAACACATAAGTGACTAGATTAGCATTGATGATAGGATAAATCCCCCTCCTTCATAATCGCTCAATTCTTCTTGGTTGATTTTCAATTGTCAAATTGGCGGTGCTCAATTTAATTTCCATGCTTAATCTAGAATTCTTGTTTCTATCATTCCATATTCTCACATTTACTTTTCCGTTTAGTTTTGTTCATTTTAATTACCCTTTAGGCCTTGGACAACTTAGAATTCGATTAGTTCACCAACTCCTTAAGGGATCAACACCTCTTATACTACACTCGCGACCTGTGCCCTTGTGGTATTTTAAGGGTTTTAAATAGATTAAAACTTGCTCAACACATATCAACGTTTACAAAATGGTACTATTAGGCAACGTATATATGTTTATCTATATGTATCTCTTATGTATATCTTTTGTGTTATATATATTTAGATAGAGATATTTTAGGAGATTTTACGGTGATAGTTTCCTTCTTTTTCACAAACACTTTGTTGTATATTACTTCAATTCCTACATTAATGAAGGCAGACATATTAGCCATCAATTCTTGTCATGGTATCAAAGTCACCCTATAGTTAGGGTTAAACATGAAAAAAATAGAAAATTTATGTGAGGAGCTAAACACAGAGTGTCGATGATGTTAAAGGGAGGAGAGAAGTCTCACCAAATAACTGATGATGATGGCAGAAAAGAGGTGCAATGATGGAAAATATACGACCCATCGTCTCCCTATTTCTTGCACAACTCAGTTATACTCAGCTTCAATGTGTGTGGGGTCACTCTCAAAGGTGAGTCAAATTATCGTGAATGGGCTACGACCATGAAAAATGCTTTATGAGCAAAATGAAAACTTGGTTTTCTTGATGGGACAATAAAACAACCTATTAATAGTGTAGAAGATTTGGAGGATTGGTTTAGTGTGAACTCTATGTTGGTAAAATGAATTATGACCTTTGTTGATAGTGGCTTGCAATCTAATATAGCATATATGGATAATGTGTGTGAATTGTGGGATGATCTGAAAATTAGATTTGATGTTGGAGATGTAATGTGTGTGCATGAGTTGAAAAAGGCCATAGGAAATTACAAACAAACGGGTTAAACCGTAACTAGTTATTATGGTCGTTTGAAATCTTTATGGGATGAGTATGATGGTTTTCGTAACATACCTTAGTGTACTCATGGGGGATGCTTTTGTAACTTGGCAAAACAATACTTGGAGAAGGTTAAAATTGAGAAAACTCATAAATTTTTGTTAGGACTAGATAGAGTCATGTTTGGTAGCTTTCAGACAAATATCTTGAGCATGGAACCACTCCTATCTCTCAGCAAGACATATCAAATGGTGATCACAGAGGAACAACATAAGAACATGAGTCAAGTCCCGGAGGAAAGGGCTGAAGCCATGGCCTTTGCTGCGCAAGGAGGATGAGGTCGCGGTGGTTCTATAATAGGGGGAGACAAGGAGAAGGTGAGTTGTACCTATTATGAAAAGGATGGTCATGATATGTCAAATTGCTTCAAACTCATGGGCAAAATACTCGAACTGGTGGTTTAATAATGGGTGTGGCAGAGGCCGTGGGAGCAGAACTAGTAGGCAAGCCCAAGGACGAGGCGATTCTAGCCTACAAGGCGGTTGTGATGAATGCTATCTAGTTCGCAGACCCAACGGCAAGAGCTGGGAGTAGTCATGAAGAGTTCGCTGTATTACCAACGTCGGCACCCGTGCTCACCCAAGACTAGTGGAACGCATTCCTTGCTATGATCAACCAAAGTAAACAGTCCTCTGGCCTCAAAAAATTGACAGGTATGAACACTTCTGAAGATTGGCTTCTCGATATAGGAACTTCTTCTCATATGACTGGCTCTAAATATTATCTGTATAACTTGACTAAATTGTCGGCTTGGTCGATCACCTTGCCAAATAGTGAAACTACAAATGCTACTCATATTGGTAGTCTGAATTTGGGTGATGATGTTTGGTTGGACAATGTGTTTTAAGTGCCAAGCCTCACTTGTAACTTGATTTTTGTGGGTAGACTCATTGATGTGTTGAATTGTTTTGTCATATTTATTAACAAGTTTTGCTTGATATAGGATCACACTTCGAGAACGCTGATTGTAGCAGGTGAGCAATGAGGTGGGGTCTACTATTTTAATTATGCAAGGACTGCTGAAGCGAATCGGATTACTGGAGTGGATCCATTTGAGTTGTGGCACAAGCATATGGGTCATCCTTCCTCTAAAATAATTCGTCTGCTTCCAAATTTAGTTGATTGTGGTGGTAGTCATCGACTCAATAAATTTTGTGATACTTGTATGCTTACAAAACAAATAAGAGATACTTTTTCTATGAACAGTAGTCGTGTTTCTGAACCTTTTAAATTGGTGCATTGTTATGTTTGGGGTGCATATAAAACTCCCTCTTCTTATGATGCTTATTATTTTTTAACTATTTTGGATGATTTTTCTTGAGGTGTGTGGATTTATTTGATGGGTGACAAAAGTGATGTTGCTTATCTTATTAAAAAATTTTGTGCAATGACCCAAACAAAGTTTGATAAACGAGTAAAAATTGTTAGAAGTGACAATGGGACTGACTTTATGCCATTGGGAACGTTCTTTGTTAAATATAGGATTTTGTTTTAAACCTCTTATATTTATACTCCACGTCAAAATGGGCGGGTTGAAAGGAAACACAGACAATAATAGAAGTAGCTCGAGCTTTACGTTTTCATGCACACCTTCCTCTTAAATTTTGGGGTGAGTGCATTCTTACGATTGTCTATCTAATTAATCAAACTCCATCTACTTTGAATCAAGAAAAGAGCCCTTATGAAATGTTCCATGGCACACCCCCTTCCTATAATCATATTCAAGTTTTTGGGTCCTTGTGCTATGTTCATTACCGAGATAGAGCGCGAGATAAATTTGTTACTCGAAGTCGCAAATGTGTCTTTTCTGGGTCACTCATATACACAAAAAAGTTGGAAGTTGTTTGATCTCAAAAGTGAACGACACTTTTGTCTCGAGTGATGTTTGCTTTGACGAGGCATGTTTTCCCTTTGATCTGTTGGCGTCTCCTTCCTTATCTACTTCTCAACCTACTACAACCTTTCACCTGACCTATTGCGTCACCATATGGATACTGATTGGGGAGTTAGTCTTATGGAGTCCATAGAGTATACTTCCACTCATCCCCGCTTGCTTTTTCTAATTCAACCATGCTTCTTGTAGCTCCTGACATCACTGTAGCCAACGCCACTGCCTCTAAAGGCTTCCCCATTGGGACATTAGATACTTCTCCCAGTACACCTTCTCCTCCTGTCACTGACTCCTCTGAGGTATATGGTTGTGGTCTCCAGCTAAAGAAATCGTCAGTCTGCTTGCCGAATTATATTTGCACCAATGTTGTCCAAGTCAACCCCCCATTCCCACCTCTTCATTAGCGAACTCAGGTACCTTGTACTTGCTTGCTTGTTATGTAAATTATGATAATTTTTCTACTTCACATCGTGCCTTCCTTGCAGCCATTTCCGCAGATGTTGAGCCTAAGACTTATTGTGAAGTTGTTCGTGACACTTGTTGGCGTGAGGCAATGCACAAAAAGATTAAGGCTCTTAAACAAAATGACACATGAACTATTGAGGATTTGCCCCTTGGTAAGAGCCCTATCAATTGCAAATGGATCTACAAAATTAAGTATCATTCTGATGGTACAATAGAATGACACAAGGCTAGCTTGGTCATTTGTGGTAATCATCAGATTGAGGGTGTTGACTACACCGAGACTTTTGCTCCTATAGCCAAGATGGTGATAGTTCGCACTGTTCTAGCTGTTACTACCGCTCGTCATTAGAAATTACATCAAATGGATATAAACAATGCCTTTCTTTATGACGACATGGTCGAAAAAGTTTATATACGCTTGCCTCCTAGCTTTTCATCTTCACATCCTAGTAAAGTTTGTAGACTTCGTTGATCATTGTATGGCTTACATCGGGCTCTTCAATGTTAGATTGCCAAGCTCACCTCTGCTCTTAAGCGCTGCGGGTTCAGTCAGTCTTATTCTAGCTATTCCCTCTTCACCTTGCATCAGAGTTTTGACTCTCTCTGCATTCTCGTCTATGTTGATGATCTTCTCATTGCAGGGACACATTCAGACTCCATCTAGCATCTTAAGTCCTATCTCAATGGTTGTTTTCCTAAGAAGGATCTTGGTTGGCTAAAATATTTTCTTGGTCTCAAAGTGGCTCGCAATCCTGAAGGTATATTCCTTTGTCAATGGAAATATATGCTTGATATTCTTTCTGAGGCTAGCCTGACTGCTGCTAAATTATCCCATTCTTGATAGAGCAAAATCATTAGCTTGCCTTAGCCGAAGTTCCTTTCTTATCTGACTTGAAGCCTTACCAACGTCTCATTGGTTGTTTGATTTATCTGATCATCACACAACTCAAGCTCAGTTATTTTGTTCATATTTTAGCTTAATTTATGCAACAACCATGGATTGATCACTGGAAGGCTGCTCTCCTGTGTGCTGATTCTGATTTACAGTTGCATGGTTATTGTGATTCTGATTGGGTTGGTTGTCTATTGAGTCGTCATTCTCTTATTGGTTATTTTGTTCAACTTGGTCAGTCTCCTGTATCCTATAAAACAATGAAGCAACGCACTGTATCTCGCTCGTCTGCTAAAGTTGAATACCATTTTATGGCCACTGTTACTTGCGAACTTATCTGGCTCAAGAGCTTGCTTCGCTCTCTTGGTATTCATCATTCCCGACCCATCCAGCTGTTTTGCAACAACAAAGCTGCTCTTCATATTGCCTCTAATCTTGTCTTTCATGATTGTACCAAACATATTGAGATTGAATGTTATTTTCTACGAGATCATATTCAGGCTGGCGTTATTTCTACTTCACATATTCATTCTACTCACCACCTTGCTGATATCTTCATCAAACCCCTTGGGGCTCAACAATTCACTTGGGTGCTTTCTAAGTTGGGCATCCGCAATCTACATACTCTAACTTGAGGGAGAGTATTAGGCATGTATATATGTATATCTATATATATCTCTTATGTATATCTTTTTGGTTGTATATATTTAGATAGAGATATTCTAGGTGATTGTACGATGATAGTTTCCTTCTTATTCACAAACACTTTGTTATATATAACATATATTCCTACGTTAATGAAGGCAGACATATTAGTCCTTAATTCTTGTCAAGTCCGATTTGCATCCTTAAACCTAACTCTATTAGGTTTATGATACATTTCCATTACACACACTATTAACTTGTCACTTATGGCATACGGTATTTCATCTGTGTAATTTTAGCTACTTGATGCTAATGTAGTTGTTGTAAACTTTACTTATAGTTTTATCAATATTTAGCTATTTATTTTTGTTGTTATATATAAAGGTTTAAAACCATTCCATAAAAGATACATTAAAGAAATAGTTTAAAGAAAAGGGGAAAGGAATTCGATAGAGTTGCCAATTATATATGCAAATAGAACTGCCAGTAAGTTTACTACAATAAGGTCACCATTGATAAAACATGATTGACTTCTAAGTTACAACAACAACAAATTTGATTAGTTCCAAAAATTTCAATATATTCTAATTGGATAAACCTTAAATCTAAACATAATGAGACATTCCTAATTCATAATTGTGGAGATCAATATAAGAACTTTCCATTAACCATAGAAAAATTGTAGTTCAAAATTTTAAAATGCAATTACTTTTTTATATTATAAAGAATAATATAAAATAACCAAACCCATTTCAAAAAACTTCACAATCAATAATAAAACGTAAACTAAGGGGAAAAAAAACTTATTATGAACAATTGATGAAACAAATAAGAGAGAAATATGAAAATAAAGAAATGTTGTTTTTCCCATGACTAAAAGTGAATTCCGCATTTAATATTAGTAGCATTCATTAGAAAAAGGCCTCCATACGTTAAATTAAGAAAAGGATTTTAATATGAGGGTATTGATCACGTTGGATTTGTGATAAAGATCGGTGTATGGATTTTATATGGCTGAATCTTTTATAGCGTACGTGCTTGTATTTTTAGGCCCATCATGCGTTAGCAAATTGCAATGCCTTCTATTATAATTATTCGAATAAAAAAGTTAGCTTATAAAATATCTTCTTTTTAGCCTATCTAAATAATTTTGCAAGGTCTCTGGAAAGTACTGTAAATTGGAACAACATAAAGGGCCTTTCGGCTATGCATTAAAAGAATAAAAATGTTAGTTGTAGTCAGCACTAGTTCCAACTCTTCTCGTGTGGAGCGTTTTTAGGTCCCTTTTTAAAGCCTCGAACTCGGCGTTGTGTCCTTTGGTTTGTCGGGCTGTAACCGGCGGCGTTTCCAACCCGACTATTCATCCCGCTTGCCTCTCTGTTTGTTTACGACTATGCCACTCTTTTCTCTCACTCATTATACCTATGAACAGTCATTCAGTTGCTTGAACACTCCTCTGTTATTGCACAAGCGCCCCTGATTCTTCATTGAGTAACGCACATTATCTCTTTCACTATAAACTGAATACCTTTACTTGTTTTAGCTTCTGGGTTTTCGTCTTGGCTTTCACGGTATTGATTATCCACATCTTTTTACTGGGTTTGGCTGATGGTAGTGATCGTGTTCTGTTTCTCACTGTTGGATTTTTCGTTTCTTTCTCGTTGTCTTACAATGTGAATGATTGTGATGTTGCATTTTCGCATGTGAACTAGATTTCTAGGGTGGGAGTTCTCTGGGTGGTGGGGCCGAGGGGTTTTGGTTACTTGCATGTTATGTGACTTGTTAATGGCGCGTTATGAATGTTTGTAAAGAACGAAACTTTATACAAGTTGGCTCGGAGTTCTAATGGCTCCACCGTAAATTTGGTTAAATGGTGCAAAGTTTTATTTTTGGTTATTGTTTTACTAGTGTTTCCTTCTTCTTTTTGTTTTGTTTTGTTTTGTTTTTTCATGGACATAGGTTTTTTGCTTAATTAAGCGGACGTTTTTTGCTTTGTTTCACGTGATTGATGATTAATGAGTGATATTGGTGGTTCCTGGTTAATTCTCTCAGTTGTCTTCAGTGACCTGTTTCTTGATAATTCGTCCTGATCAATTGAATGAGAATGCAGTTTTTCTCTCTTGATTCATTGCAAGAACTATTGAGCATTTTAAGCCTGGTATTTTTGGCATTCCTTGCAACTGATATGTACTGTTTTGATATTTAGTTGTTCTGCTTTAAGTTAATATGTTGTAGTCCATTGTGTGATAGCGTAGTTTTGGAGGCAAAACGTACTCTATTAGCGGTTGATCAATGATTGTGGATTTTATATGACCAACTTTGATTCATAATGGAAAGCATCTTTGGTGGTTGGCTTATATTTATTATTTTTAGTCCATATTAGAGGTGACTTTTGGTGGTAGATATTACCATCTATTTTTAGGACTAACGTTCGTTGATAGCTCAAATTTGTATTTTGAGACAGTTACGTCTGCTGAAATTAGCTATTGATCATTTCCATTCTTATTTATTTGTCAGAGATCATTCAGGTTGTTTGGAACTTACATGCTGTATCTGTGGCCCCTGGTCACTTTATTCGAACGATTTTAGAAGTTAAGTCACAATCATTACTGATTTGAAACAGAAGAAAGTCTGAAAAAGGAAATATTTTGGCAAGGGTTACGGCTCTATGGATTAACATTATAAGAATAGTGGGGACATAGTTTCCATGTACAGTTATCCAACGTTTTCCTGCGACAATTATGATTATTGTTTGATATATTGGTAATTCTTTCATAAATTTGCTCGAGGCTGGTAAGCTAGTTTTTTCCATTGCAAATGTGCAGCAACCTACACTCTCAGATGTGATGATTACTTTCATAATAGAATTTAGAGGCATCACTGTGGTTAAAAAAATCGTGAAGATTAAACCCTTTTTCTCCTATCCATTTGTTGTGATAATTTCATACATGAGTTTGCACAAAAGAAATATTAGAACACAATTTTAGAGACTGTGTTTGAATGGTGTCATGTTACACTGAAGCAATGTAATGGTTTCACGATGATAGAGGACAATATTTTCACCTCAAGCTTTCTGAGGTGATTGGTGGAGCTGCGGGAAACTTGAATCTAAGGCTTATATTTTCTTGTTGGTTTAAGAAACTACTTAAATCTTTTAACTTATAGGGTATTTTGCCAATGGTTGTGCATATCTATTAGAATCTAGTGATCTTTTCAACTTCTAATAATCTGGTTTTGTATGCAGATTGCTTAGCCACAGTGATAAACCAAAATCAAATTCAATGGATATCGAGTTATTTCAGGAGTGGCAACCGCCATCTGCTATTCTTATTAGCATAACTTTTGGTATTTCAACCGAGGCAGAAAAGGTGACAAATTTTCTTAATGAAAAATATACTGGATTGTGTAGAGAATGGAAATGTATTGAATAGCTAATTTGAGATTAGTATCATGCTTGCTGTATGCTAATTCGGCTATGATTTTATTGTGTTTGCTCTCAAGTATGAAGTAAAAGTCAATTCATGTTTACTGCAATCCTTGGGGTTGGGATAATCAGGATTGACTAGGATGGAGCTGAGGGCAGTTTATAGCTTGATTAGATATCACATAATCTGAAGCCTTATGCCAGTATAGTAGGCAGATTTACTTGCATATGTTTGACTTGGTTCTTCTGGAGACAGATTCCATTCTTTTTGAATTCTGAACATTTATGGTTTACCAAGGTTTTCTTTGAACCTAATGAATCCCATATAAGGTTTGAGGGTGAGTTCATGTTTCCAAGTTTACAAGGACATAACGTTATGCTGCTTGATTAACAGTTTTTTCATGCATTGATTGATAACAGGAAAAGATTTCAGTTCTGGCTATCGAAGCAGTGAATGAGGTTACGGATCCTAAGTTGGGACTTCCTAATCCATCTTCTCAGTGCTCCACATGTGGTTCCCATGATGTAAAATTCTGTGAAGGTGTGAAAACTTGACATGGATTAGTTTTAACTAATAGAACCTTCATATCTATTGGAAATACTTCTGACTTTCTATTAATGAATTTTTAGGACATTTTGGGGTGATCAGATTTCCATTCACAATACTGCATCCATATTATCTATCAGAAGTTGTACACATCTTGAATGGAATTTGCCCAGGATGTAAATCTGTCCGAAAAGATTTATTGGCTATGGTCTGTTCCTCACTCTTTTTGAATGTATGCCTTCCTGAATGTAGGTGTAATAAATTCCCAGACCATTGAATTCTGTTGATAATTACTATAAATGTCATCAGGACATAGTTATAGGAAACAGTTATGGTGATATCTTAAATATCCAATTCTTGTCTTGTGCAGAATGTATTACAAATGATAAATTGGGACTGATTATCTTTCACAACTGCACTTGGAAGTTGTGGCAGATTATTATTTTTGCGAGTTTTGTCACATGTTGAATACACATCTATCACTTAACTCTTTCCTTATATCAATGTGCTACTAAAAATGATCTGTTGCAGAGATCATCATGTTATCATCTGTTTAGAAACACTATTGATTCCTTACACGGGCTAATCCTTTTAGTCAAAGCGTTTTCACTACAGTGTGTTCCAGTGAGTTAAATTGTTAATGTTTGGAATTTATATTCGTGTTCCTCAATTTATGAACTTTTAACTTTGGTTGGAACATTGTAACTTCAACTTTACATTTTGAGTCATTGTTTTTTTTTATATCATTAAGCTGTTATTTAATCTCCAAAATTGTGACTGGTTTATCTTTCTTCCTTGAGCTACTTTTTTCTTTTTTTGAGTAGGACATATTTTCTCTTTTGATGGCTCTAAAGTTACTGCTAATAATTCCTTTTGTCTGCAACAACTTACGATGTTTTTGCTTTCAGTTTTGAGCTTTTTGTGCGCATTTACTGATCTACAAATTGGCAATATCTTTTTATGTATCCTCGCAAATCTCACTCATTCTCTTTATCTCTTTTTACCTTTCAACTATTAGAGGACAGGTTCAAAATCTAGAAAAAACCCACATAAAGGATGCAAATACTGTGCTGTAAGTTTGCTGAAGCAATTCTTAATCTTTTCCTACTCGGGTCTTACTTTTCTGGTGATATAAATTTACAATGGTGTATTTTGATATGAACAGGGAGATTCAAAGGATTGGTATCCAACGATAAAATTCAAAATTTCCTCCAATGATATCTTTAGGAAAACTGCCATTGTTGCTGAAATAGGAGAAAATTTGCTCAAACAGTCTTCGAGAAAAGCACCAAAGAGAAAATTGGCTGCTGACTTTTGGGATATTATTCCGAAAGATGAACAGCAAGATGAAAATGACATCAAACCAAACAAAAGAGTTTTATCACATGCTCAGGTACCAGTCAAAGCCTTATAGCAAGCATATGTAGGCTTCCTATTTTGCATGCCCATCTTGTAATTATTGTCAGCTCAACAAACTAATGTGCTCCTAATGATTTTGAACCTTTTGATCCTTTTAGATTTTACCTTGCCTCCATGTCTTATCAGAGGAGTTTCTTTGATACTAAGACATAACATGGTGTGAAGAAAATTTGAACGTTGATGTTTCATAATTGCAAACATGTCAAATTGATTCATAAATTATGCCAGTGTTTTATGTTCATTGGTTGGACATATTGTTGTATAATTTAACACTGCACTGTAAATTATGAGTTATGGTACTTTAGCCAACATTGAGATTGCAAATAGTAACTATTCCTTTTTGGTCCTGCAATTTTAATCCTGGTGAAATGCAATTGTCCTTTCTGGGAACAAGCTACTTTTCTGATGATTTATGATAGGTCAAGTTTTATTGGGACCTTGTGGTTTTGTGCTTTATAATCCTTTTTATTACTCTTTGATAAATTGGATCTTAATTCTGATCAATTTTGTTGACAGTGCTGATAAGTAGAAGTTAAAATTGTTGGATCAGGATGTTATTTCTTTATAATTGAGAAATTGGAATTGGAAAGCTAGACAATGAAAGTTGTGTTTTTTGTAATCTCTTTGAACTTTCCTGTTAGAGGTTTGATTTTCAACTTTGAGGTTGTAGTTTGGGAAATATCTGGAGAGTTTGAAGAATGCCCATGCCTTTATCTGCTATTAGGTATCACCATTATGAATAAAAAGAGAAAAGATTGTCTGGCAACTGTGTGCTTCTGGAGTATGCAACTTGCGTGGGCTGCATTTAGAGAGCAGTTTTACTCCACAAAAGCCTAATATGAAGATCTGACACACCAAAATGAAGGAAGAACTATGTTTCACATACTTTCATATATTACTTTCTTCATATCATTTAAGGATATATCTTTTGCATGTTTTTTAATTAGCTTTAAGAGTACACTAAATTTCTTGAGTAAAAGTTGATGTAAACTCTGTAAATAATTATTTAACATATTGAATTTCATGTTTGCTGGATACTTTCTGGTTTCAGGTCCGCCATTTGCTGAAGGATGTTGATCCAAGTTTCATAGAAAGGTCTGTTTTAAAGAAAGATTCACTATTTCTGAATTGTTTTCCAGTAACACCAAATAGTCATCGTGTGACAGAAGTTACACATGCATTTTCAAACGGGCAGCGATTAATCTTTGTAAGATGAATCCTTTTCTTTTTCTGTATTTTTTTAGGTTAGCTACTTATCACATGATTTTATGTTATATTCTCATAGTTTGCTTCCACTGAATAGGATGATAGGACAAGAGCTTACAAGAAACTGGTTGATTTCAGAGGGAAAGGAAATGACTTGAGTTTTCGTGTTATGGACTGCCTAAAAACTTCTAAGGCAAGACTTGAAACATTTCTATATGGAAATGATAGTTGTGACGTCCTCATAATTCCTTTTTCTATTCTAATTTACAGCTAAAACCAGAAAAACCAGTCAGTGATGATATTATCATTTTTAACCAAAAGCTGGTTAATGTTTCTAACTCCAAAACATCTGGTTTGAGATGGATGAAAGATGTTGTTCTTGGCAAACGAAATGATCATTCGTTCCGAATGGTGGTTGTTGGTGATCCTAATCTTCGGCTCAGTGAAATTGGAATACCATGCCATGTTGCAGAAAGGATGCACATTTCAGAACATCTGACAGCTTGGAACTGGGAGAAGTTGAATGCTTGCTGTGAAGTGCGACTTCTTGAGAAGGGTGAGATTCATGTCCGTAGAGAAGGTAGTCTAGTTCGCATTCGCTGTACCAAGGAACTGCAAGTTGGGGACATCATTTATAGAACCCTTAATGATGGAGATACTGTTATGATCAATAGGCCACCATCTATACATCCACACTCTCTCATTGCTCTCTCTGTGAAAATCCTTCCTGTGACATCAGTCCTTGCAATCAATCCACTCTGTTGTCCACCACTTCATGGAGATTTTGATGGTGATTGTCTACATGGTTATGTTCCTCAATCAGTTGAGACTAGAGCTGAGCTTCACGAACTTGTTGCTTTAGAAAAACAGTTAACTAATGCGCAAAGTGGCAGAAATCTTCTGTCTCTTAGCCAAGATAGTTTGGTTGCTGCTCACTTGGTCATGGAACCTGGAGTTTTCCTGACCATATTCCAGATGCAGCAACTGCACATGTTCTCGCCAAATAAATATTTGTCGCCTTCAATTATCAGAAGTCCACGAAATGGTTGTCTTTGGACAGGAAAACAATTGATCAGCATGCTCCTGCCTGAAAACTTTGACCATGATTTTCCTTCATATAATGTCAACATTCTCAAAGGGGAGCTTATTTCTTCTGAAGGATCTTTTTGGTTACGTGATACTGATGGTAACCTTTTCCAGAGCCTCACCAAGCAATGTCAGAGCCAGGTTCTTGACTTCTTGTATGTTGCTCAGGAAGCTCTTTGTGAGTGGTTGTCAATGAGGGGGTTGAGTGTCTCTCTTTCTGAACTTTACCTCTCTCCAGACACATATTCACGGAAGAACATGATGGATGAAATTTTGTGTGGATTACAAGATGCAGAACACACATGTAATTCTAAACAGTTCATGGTGGATTCTTTTTGCGATTTCTTTGCTGGAAATATTGAAGAGGATCCTTGTGCTGTTGCATTTAATTTAGAACACCTGTGTTTTGAGAAGCAGAGATCTGCTGCACTTAGTCAAGCTTCTGTTGATGCTTTTAAAGAGTTTTTTCGTCACATTCAAAGTTTAGCTTACAAATATACCAGTAAAACCAATTCATTGCTAACCATGATTAAGGCAGGAAGCAAGGGTAATATGCTGAAACTGGTACAGCATAGCATGTGTCTGGGATTGCAACATTCGTTGGTTCCTTTATCATTCCGAATGCCCCATGAGCTATCATGTGCAGCTTGGAATAAGCTAAAAGATGATGATGCTGTTGAATGTGCTAAATGCTACATCCCATATGCTGTGGTTCAAAATTGTTTCTTATCTGGCTTGAATCCTCTGGAGTGTTTTATTCATTCAGTAACAAGCCGAGATAGCTCTTTTAGTGATAATGCTGATCTTCCTGGGACTTTAACTCGAAGGCTTATGTTCTTCATGCGTGATCTGTGTATTGCCTATGACGGAACAGTGAGAAACAGATATGGGAATCAACTTGTTCAGTTATCTTATGGTGAGAACGTGGTCGTTCATGATCCAAAATTTGTAGGTGGTCAACCTGTGGGCTCATTGGCAGCTTGTTCTATCTCGGAAGCTGCCTACAGTGCTTTAGATCAACCAATAAGTCTGCTAGAAAAATCTCCTTTACTAAACCTTAAGGTTATCTCCCTCTCTCTCATATATTAAAGCTGTGGAAGCTTCCTTGATTATGCTATGGATGATGTGAAGTAATTTGTGAATAGAAACACCATATATATATATATATATATATATGTAATTTGGCTTGCAATCATAAATGATAACAACTTAACCAAACCTTAAACCCACAATAATTGATGTCTCTTTATGGATCTTATTTTCTCCAGCTTTAGTTTTAGTAAGAAATTTTAATTAACTCTTTCCAAATCTCATATTTAGAGCTATTGCATGGGTTTGATTCTATTACCCCTTTTTTTCTTCCTAATGGTGTATCCCAGGCCTCTGTTGAACATTCTTCATTGTTGTAACTTTCATTATCAGATTGCTTGACAAGTTTCATGATGTGGATAAATTGCACAGAATGTACTGGAGTGTGGTCTGAAAAAGAGTAATGCTAACCAAACTGTATCACTGTTTCTATCTGAGAAACTTGGAAGACAGAGGCACGGTTTTGAATATGGAGCCTTAGAAGTTCAGAACCATTTGGAGAAACTAGTATTTTTGGATATTGTTTCAGTTACCAGAATAATGTCAGTGTCTGTAACCTATTTATTTGCTTGTTTGATCTTACTCTATAATTTACTCTTCAAAAATGATATTGATTTTATTGTTCTTATACATGATTTTTGTCTTTTTCCGGTTAGTTACTCCCCCCAAAGGTGTGGGAAGAGATGTTTTAGTCCATGGGTTTGCCATTTTCATATATTCAAGGTACTGAAGTACAAGTATACAACTATCCATGTCTGCATTTAGTTCAATTTCTGGCACTGATCTGTGAGTTTCAGGAAATCATGATGAAGAGAGGTCTTAGGCTCCAGTCTGTTATTGATGCCCTTTACAAGCATTGCAAATCAAATGCCAAAACCCCAGAGGTCCTAATAACATGCAAGTAAGCTGGTCAAATCAATGTCGGCTTGCATTACAAGGAAATTAGTTACCTTCAAAATTTAAAATTACTGGATTGTTAGATCACTGCACTTTCTTTAGTACATTTATTTTGGTTTCCCAAGATTTGAATTGAATTGAGTTGTTAAACAATCACAAAATCTGCCAAAAGTTTCATATGGTGTAAGGAAATAGTAAGGTCAATGGTCTTCCAGTTTAGCACTATGAAAATTTTATATCCGAAAATGAAGCAGCAGATCTCTGTTTCCTATATTACAATATTGGGTGCAAATTTGTGCTTGCAACAGTACAAAAATTTTCATTGATTTGCTGACTTCTGTTCATCCTTTTTTTTTTTTTTCTGTTTGAAAGATTCTGTTCATCAGTCTTGCTAATACAAGACTCATAACTTGTGTACCTTGGGCTCCGTTTCATATAAGTTATCCTTTTCACTTGTGATTTGTTGGGGCATATATCAGTGAGCTTACTTTGCATAGACAATCTCATTAAGTTCTTTCTTCTTATCATCCTTTATGAATATCTTATTGGAACATCAGGAACTGCTGTGTGGCTGACAGTCACAAGGAAAAAGAAGAAACATTTTGCATAAGTGTGACCATTATTGACAGCTCCAAAGATTCTTCCATGCCACTGGAAACTATTAAAGCCTTGATGATTCCTTTCCTTCTTGAAGCTGTTGTTAAAGGTCAGTACTTCAACAGATGTTGTTTGTATTTAGCCTACCTTCTATGGGTTTTTTATATTTTGTGCATCTCTTCTTCAAGGCTTGTCTATTTGCTTTTGTTCATATCTTATATGATATTCCCTGAACCTTTTCCCTCTTCATTAGGACTCATTGAGATAAAGAAAGTGGATATCTTATGGAATGATCGACCAAGGATACCAAAACCATGTAATCAACCTCATGGTGAGCTCTACTTGAGGGTTTCGATGTCAGCAATCTCTGGAAAGACAAAGCTGTGGAACTTGCTTGTTAATCACTGTCTCCCTATAATGGATAAGATTGACTGGACACGCAGTCATCCTGATAATATTCATGAATTTTGTTTGGCCTATGGAATAGATGCTGGATGGAAATTTTTCCTTAAAGTATGTTGCTTTTGGTAATTCTTGATCGTACTGGCTACATGTGATAGATGCTGATGTATAAAAGACTACTAACATGCATTTTCAATGACAGAATTTAAACTCTGCAATATCTGATGTTGGCAAGACTGTCCTTCCTGAACACTTGACACTTGTTGCTAGTTCTCTATCAGTGACCGGAGAGTTTGTTGGCCTAAATGCAAAAGGCTTGAAACGACAAAGAGAACAAGCATCTGTCTTGTCACCCTTTTCACAAGCTTGCTTTTCTGTCAGTTCTTGCTGCACTTTTTTCTTTAGAACATTCAATAACATCTAACTTAATGTAAATGTAGTTCATATATGTTTGTACGACATTTGTTTGCAGAGTCCTGGTAATTGTTTCATTAAAGCTGCTAAGGCAGGAATCAAGGATGATATGCAAGGAAGCTTGGACGCATTAGCATGGGGACTGGTTCCTCCAGTTGGGACTGGACAATTTGATATTGTATATTCTCTGAAGGTATATCTGCAATTTGATTCTGCTAAGTTTTAACTAATACTACCTTGCTAAATTCCATAATATAATTGAAGAGGCTACTGATTCCTCTACGAATGTTATAGCAAAGATTCTATATGAATTTAAGGCTACCTCTGGTAGTTCCTTGTTTGGCTTTTAATAACTTCAAATCGGAAACATGAAATCCTTCCATGATACATGTATCTTAAAACTTCAATCAACTAGGAATATCAATATCTTTTCATTAACCAAGTCCAACGGAATTCTCAAGACTGATAAATTCTCTCTTTTTACTAGTCTTTTCTTTAAATTATCTAATCATTTTGCTTAGCAGAATTGTGAGCTTTCAGAGCCTGTCAATGTCTATGACTTCCTGGGTACCCAAATCAGTTCTAATAAGCTGGATGATGAGTTTGAAATACCTCGTGCTCGGAGCTATAAATCTGACAAACATGGGGCTAGGTTTGCACTCAAGTTTGGAGGTGACCCCAAATGGTTTAAAAAAGCAGAAAGTATATCAAGGTCATTCTTAAGGAAATTTTTTACGTACGATGATATCTATAAGCTCTCGCGCTTAGTGCGAAACATCTTGAATAAGTAAGTAAATTCGTCTGCTTTCATTCTTGATGCATTTTCAGATGTGTCATTGGGATATCTGCTGGTTCTTTCTATAGCTTTAGCTATGTATCCATGTCATGTTGCTCACACAGTTTTTACTGCATATTTCAAGAAGGTGCTGTTTACGCAAGAATAATTTCCTTTGTCAATATGACAGCTAATATATTTGTGGAAAGGAAGGAAATTAAATTTCTTATAGAGGTATAAAGTTTGTACATATTTAAGTGTGAAAGTTGTTGTAATAAGTGGATGGTACAGCAATTAAATGCTCAAAAGTTTATGAGAATGCTTATCATCTCTTTCAGCCACATAAATAAGTGCTTCAGGAATGTATGCATAGAAGTTATAGTACCATTGTACTGTGTTTCGGCTTTTTGGTTTTGTTCTTTTGTGCATTGCTAGAATAGTAATAATGCTTCCATGCACCGTGTTTTCATGGTAATTTTTCTGAAATTGTAGTGCCTTTTGTTTTTTTTTTTGAAAGTGCAATTTATGGGTTTCTTCAAGTAACCTTCTGTTGTTCTGGATGCAGGTATCCGTTGGACCACCAATTAAATGAAACTGACAAGTCCATATTGATGAGGGTCTTATATTTCCATCCTCGAAGAGATGAGAAGATTGGACCTGGGGCCCAGCACATCAAGGTTAATGTTAATCATTAAATAATTTTGCTTCAGCTTGAGTACTTTAACAGGATTCTCCAATCTATCTGTTGGTTATTTTATGGCTTGGCATTTATATAACCTACCCTGTGGCTTTCTCCCCTCTGTTGACAGGTTATAAAACACCCAGTACACCAAGATTCACGTTGCTTCTCTCTGGTTAGAACAGACGGGACAGTGGAAGACTTCTCGTATCACAAATGTGTCCATGGGGCCCTTGAGATCATTGCTCCTTACAAGGCAAAAGTATATCATGACAAATATTTTAAACATCGTTATCCGGGACATGCTTGAGGAGAGAATCAGACATGTACAGTACTTGAGACCCGGAAGTGGGTCTTCTCACTCGACATCCAGAGCATTAATCAATGATGCATTTGTGGACTGACTGATTCTAGTTTCTGAGGCCTCTTTTAGGACAAAGATGTTGAAAGAGGCTAAACTAATTAGGTCAGAAGTGAGCTAGATACTAATACAATCCTCCTTTTGTGAATAAGCGCCTTCTGTATTGACCCATGCATGCAGGATTATTGCTTTCCAAAGCTTCTTTTTGCTCCTTCTACTCTAACTTCATTTGCCTTGCATCAAATCAGGCAAAGAAGATACAGTGGAAGCAGCAAAGAAAAGCTTTTGTGGATCCATTCATCTTGGTGTATGTATTCGTAAAAGTACTTAATATGAAAAGGAAAGTTACTTGTGAATTTCATTCTCGGCAAATGCCTATGCCTTCTTTACTCCGAAAAGAATAAGAACTAACAATCTTCATGCTTCATAGCATATCTGAGTTGCTTGGTGGAGGATTTTATTTGTACATTTACAGTTTCCAGTACAAAATAAAAGGAGCAGCAGAATGGGAAGGAGGGATAGGTATCAAGTATTTAGTCTTTTGTTCATTATAATTGTACGTCTTCATAACATTCTTCAACTTCAAGCAAGCAGCTGTGAATATCCTTCGTACCCAACCGCTGATCGTATCGGCTACTGCTTTATACAGAAAACTACTGTTATTGTAATTAAGCCACATAGCTTTTTCCTTGGCGGCTTGTTCTCACCCGGTTTCCGCTTCTCCGTGCACGTTCTTAAACTTGAATCGAAACCGAAATCGAATTTCATAGCTTGACTTGACTTAAACTTCAACATTTATACAAGTAGATTCGCTTCTTCTGTTCTCTCAATTTTAAGTTGCCGCTCGCCAAACCTGTCATCATCGATCACTGTTGGTCCTCTGTAGAGAGTAGAGACAATCACTTTGAAAAATTTCAACGTCAAATTACAGGAGTGCTCAAGGAATTTTCATCTCCTCGTCTTGAAGTGAAAAGTAAGCTTCCAATCCACAGGTTATAACTTGCAAAAGCGGCAATGGGCATGTTTTTAGTTACAATACTTACAACTTGTTTGAAAACTTCGAATTGAATTCATTAACGAATTGAATTCAATTACATTAATGAGATCGAATTGAATTCAATTTACACTGTTTGGAACAAATCCAGTAATATTAGAATTGAATTCAATTACACTGTTTGGAACAAATCCAATAAGATTAGAATTGAATTCAATTATTTCATATGACACATTTACCCCTGACTAAAAAATAATGTTATTAACTAATAAACATTCACATTTACATAAAGCAACTTATAAACATCAATTTCATTATAAGTAATATCACAAAAAAATTATTATTAAAATAAAAAGAAAAAAATTGATTGCAAATGATATCAGACTAAACCGAATTAGGAAGATAATAGAAAATTAGTATAATTTAGAAACTTAAAAAATGCATGAACGAGCAGTAGTTTTTTTTGCGTTGATAACTATAAGGTAATTCATATATTTTACTGAATTTAAAATAAGTTTGATGCTATGTATATATATACATACATATATACGTATGTTATACATAAATAATGTATACATAAAGTAGTATATTCATATAGCATGTATATACATATTTATGAATATATGTATACATAAATTAGTATATATATTTATGCGCTGTATATATACTAATTCATAAATTGGTAGTATATATATACATAAATATATACATATGTTATTCATAAATATGTATACATAAATTAGTATATTCATATAGCATGTACATGTATATACATATTTATGAATATATGTATACATAAATTAGTATACATATTTATGTATAACATATGTATATATATACATAACATCAACCTTATCCATTTCAAACCAAGGACGGCGTCTAACCCATCTCCACTTCAAAAGTCGGTGCCATTCTCAATTTCTTCCAAGGCTGTAATAATCTGAAGAGGCTTCACAAGATCAACGCCAACGCTGTCGTCAATGGCCTCCAACACCACTCTTCCATTTCCGACAAACTTATCTATTTCTGCGATGTCTCTGTCGCAGGTTCTTTGTCCTACGCTGGTGATGCAGAGGTGCTGTTGTGTGGACGTGGGAGAAGAGTAGCGTTGGTGATGCATGGTGATAAGTGCATATTTGTCCAATATTTATGTTTTAATTATTCCTTTTTACTCCTCTTGTTGATTTAATTATTGGGACTTAATTTGATTTAATATTTCCTTCTAGGAAATTACTAGTTTTGCATGATGTGGGAAAAATAAAGAGGAACAATCAAGCAACAAATTAACTAGCAGGTGCGTTTTAGGAGTAGCAAAATCAATCCAGGGGAGTCACGTACAAGCATCACGTGGAGCAAATTTTAGGACGCGTCCAAGTCAGACAGGCACAAAAAGGAATTAAATGTCACTTAAAAGGAGGCAACTTATTTGTCCCATCACTCAACAACGTGGAGCAACAAGGGATGGGCAGCTTTAATTGTCAAATCAAATGGGCTCAAGCATTAGCCCTCTTTGTCTAAGTGTCATTGGGCCCATTCTATTGAAAACCTAGGGACCTACTATATTGGAAACATATATAAGGGAAGTGACGGCAAAATTTGGGGGCTCTTCTTTTAGCTTTTTGTCTTTTGATTTGGAATACGACAGTGACGATACCAAGGGGAGGACGCAAGGCATCATCGTGGATCTATTTTCCAGAATTTCGTTTCTAGTTTTCCTTCTTTCTATTGTTATTTAGACTATGTTAATTAAGAATTCTGTTTTGTTTAATTTCGTTATGAGTAGCTAAGTTATTTTTAGTCGGGGAATTCCAATTGTTATGCTTTGACTTGTGAGACTATTGTTCTGATTATTTGGTTTATAATATTCG
>JAOSBP010000204.1:10169210-10182504 GCA_027563825.1 Erythroxylum mucronatum
GACCCCATTTACCACTGTGCGCAATTTATTTTCGTTTGGTGTTTGGGATTTATTTTTTGTGGATTCGACACCCATCAAAGCAACGTCGTGCTTTTGCATGACAGTGATATTTTTGAAAAAATGCAAAAGTCACAATTGTGCTTTTGCACGACCGTGACTTTCGCAGGTTGGTTGAAACTCACGATCGTGATCGATTTTTCTGAAGCTTTTATGTTTGAACATCCTTCAATGTTTTTGTTATAAATTATTCATTCGATATCCAAATGACTTGGTTTTTGAACCAATAGCTTCATAAGACATTTATCTACATCTTCACCAAAAATCATAGCTTTCTGAAATGGATTAATAGATGAATTTTAAGGTGAAATGTGATTGTGTTAAAAGATGATAACTAGGATGATTTTTACTGAACATAATTCGGTAATTGGACTATAACTTGATCTGTGGACCTCAGAATGAGATTATTATTAATTGTAATTAAACCATAGACATAAGGATACAAATTGTTTGAAGAGATTAAATTCCAATTCGGCCTCTAAGAATTTCAAAATTTGATTGGAAGTTGAGACAAGAATTCTACTGAAGCTTAAGAACAGTATAACATCTTTTGAGTATAACTTTTTGTATACTTAACCAATTGGATGAACTTGGTATCTTTGGAAACTTAAGACATTGGATAACAACTTTCTAGAAGAAGGTGTTGCCTAATTTTATCATTTACCCTATCAGATTAATTATGCAAAGTTAACCTATATGAATGTAAGAAAAATCTAAAGTGGTCAATTAGGTTATGAAATTGATTGCACAATGCTTTATATTGGTCCAAATTATAAGTACAAATGAGATTAATGAGGGCTTTGATATCTGAATGATGTGATAAGATACCTGGAATTGTTATTGAACATGCATAGTGCATATTTTATATAAGTAGATGTGCATAAAGGAATACATGTATATTTGTGCAAAAATGTGATGTTTATAAATATGTTGTGTATGTTATAGAGGAGCACATCGGACGCTAGTTAGACATTGTCGGACCATCCAGGCAATAGCTTCTTGGAGCGTACTGTGAGTCAACCTAGATAAATTTCCTAGGATTGATTTGATTTGGTTTGTTAAGCTTCCAATTATTGAACTGTTGTGATTTGTTTATGAATTCCGGATTAAAGTCCGAGGAGTAAATATTTGGGACTGTATTGGAAGTGCTCTGATTTGTTTGATAATTCTGTATAAAATGTAGATTCTCAACGAAAGGTGAATGCCGAACTTAGGTTTGAAGATTATGAAATTCTGGTTGTATTGTGCTATGCAAATTCTCAACGAAAGTTGAATGTCGGGCTTAGGTCCGATGGTTATGAAATTCTGACTGTGCTTTATAAATGATTGTGACATATGGTAAATTCTTAATTGATGCATTTCATAAAATGCATGCTCAGATAAAGGTGTTGTAACCGGAGTAGCCAGTATCAAGCGCTTGCACGTAGAGCTTTGCTTCGTGGTATATGATTCTGCTCGTAGAGCCATGCTCCGTGATATATGTTTCTGACTGAGCCCAATGGGCCAGTATTTATATATGTGATATGTGATAAACACTCGATCATAATAATAATAACGAATGTGGAGTCTCATATGCATCTATATCTATACATATGATCTGATTTGCAATAATTAAATGATGTGCCATGTCAGTGCGAGTATTTGGAATATACATGTTCTGTATGAATAATTGCGAAATATGTGATTTGTGTATATGAATCTGGTGAAATCATCAATGATGATTCACTCATTGAGTTCACAAAACTCATAAAAAAATTGCAATGTGGCTTTTCAGGTTCAGAAGAGTTATCCAATTAGACAAATTGGAGTTCAGCCACTACAAATGAGCATGAGTTAGGGGTCGAGATCAGTTTGTACCTACATAAGTCTTCAGTGATTTTATTTTTGAATTATGTTCTGCAAGAATTGTACTATGTATATGTGATTGTTCTAGTAATGAAATGACTTTATGATTTCAGTGATTTTTATCTGAAATAGGCCCAAGTGATTACTAAAACTCTGATGTGTTCAATAATGTTTGTACCTTTTAGGATTGAAATTGTTATAAATAAATCAGGTCGAAATTGATTATTGATTTTCGCATATGTGTTTATTCTTTAAGAAATTTTGCAATAGGATTTGACCATTTTATGTTTTTAGCATGCCACTCTAGTGGGATTCATACTTGGATATCACTCAGGATGTCGGGTACGTGTCCTGCAACAGTAGGGTGCTACAAATTCTCCCTTACATACTTAAGTTGTACATTGTTCTCAATGTACACATCATCTAAGAATAATGAAAAACAAAGAAACAGTGCAAAAGAGGTGAGAATATTTAGTACTCCCTTAATTATAAAAGAATCCTCAGCTTTATCTAATACCATTAATATCTACCTCGAGTCAATGAAATTTGATTTCTACTTCAGAGCAACACTGGCTATATAGCCTATAAAATGTCTATCAAGTCTCAACTCAAATAGAATAATCATGATCTAATAATGAAAGAGAATTAAAATAAACTTAAATTCATGAGTTTAAAACTTCAAAAGCTAATTAAAACTTCTATTGAAAATCCTAAAAGCTAACAAATTAAAATAAAAACATATATATGTTAGGCTGCCTCCTAGTATGAACTTCTTTATGAGTCTTTTAACTAGACTTCTCCTAAGCCCTATACTTATCTTGGATCCATAATTAAAGGCTTTCTTCCACTCTTCTTTGGAATCTAGGGATTACTAGCTTTCTCATGTACTATATGAATAGTATTGGTTTATCTCCCCTTTATCTCCTTTCAGGATGTAGGAACACTCTCCATTTAAATTAGTCAACAATAACCCGTCGAGCTTCTTCTTGTTAAAAAGGAGATTCTTTAAGTAATGGTATACTTTGGCATTTTTCAAACATCTTCAATGAAAGGGATGCTAACATTTAATTGTTTAAGAAGTTCTAGAAACTTACTAAATTTCTTTCTATGTTTCTTAAGAATGTTTTGGTATAGAATTTTTAGTTTATCCTCCTTAATCAGTTCTGTCTTTAGCTCTTCATCCTTGTCTTTCTCCTTCTCAACATCCTTCTTCCTTTGCATAACAGCCTTCTCCTTCCTTTTTGTCTTAGTTTCTTCAAATTTTAGATCCTTTCCATTCATCATAGCTACTACATTCAGTTGCTCTCATAAGTTGGCTCAGGTTTAAAAGACGAAGTGCGTGGCTACTTTTGGGTGATAAGCATAGAAACATATCTAATATAAATTTCTAGGTTGTAGACTGAGGCTTATTGATTTTAAGAGACTCTTTAGTTCTTTAGAAACGAGCCTTAATTGTATTGATAACTTTCGTTATAAATTCCTCAAAGTCAAAACTTGGATTCTTTTGTTGCCACTATTGTTGTTGAAATTCAGGTGGAGCTAGTATAGCTAAGTGCATCTATCATTTCTATAGTATAGTTAAGTGTGAGTGTTGATCAGACTAAGATTGTAATTATTATTACTAATCATCTTTCTATTATCTAATTTAACAAAATGAATGATTAATTTAAGGAAAAGATTAATTAAAATAAAATAACAATTAAGAGATAACCAATCAAGGTTATAGATAAGAATAATGAGTGTTGATCACACTAAGATTGTAATTACTATTACTAATCGCCTTTCTGTTATCTAATTTAACAAACTGAAAGATTAATTGAAGGAAAAGATTAACTAAAATAAAATAACAACTCAGAGATAACTAATCAAGGTTATAGATAAAAATAAAAAAATAAGTAAATAAACTAGATCCAAATAAGGAATCTCCTAAAACATTTCATATGCTTAAATTTATATTGATTTAATGATTAACCTAGTTACTTGGACTGATAGGTGTTCCAAAGTGAAAACTATATTCTTTCTCAAGACATACAACTCATATCTTTAATAAATTGACTTTGAGTTCCCGTGATAAGTTTAATCCAAACCTAGGAGATTTATGTGGCCCTATTTTTAGGTTTCAATGCAACTTTTGTTATTTATGCTTTAATTTAATACTCACACACAAAATCTGTTACATTTACTACTTCATTCCTATATATTAAATCAGAAGTTAAACCTTCTATATTTGCTACTTCAAGTCAATATAATAAGTAAATATGAATATGAGTATATTTACTACTCCTTTGGCTTTTTTTCATAGCCAACGACATGGGTCTATGTTTATGTCATGTTATTAAATATGGGGCCATGTTTAAGGTGTATCCCCACATGTGGCAAGTTGTTAGAGAAGTAAAATATACTCGGAGTGGAACACGGGAGTCACATAATGCCATTTTTGAACCATTTTCAGTCTGTGTTTCTTCATATGTCAAGTTGTCAAAGAATGATAATGCATTAATAAACTACACAAAGGTGAACACAGTACTATATGGATTTCATGTTATGCAACATGGGCCATGTTCAACCTATGTTCCTCTAAAATTACGATAAAACTTCTCTAATTTGGCTTCAATTTGTCCAAATTCACTCTTTCATTGAATGGCTGTGTCTTTAAAGTTGCAATGGATGTGTCCCTGACTTCTGTTTCAACACCAAAGCTTCATGGTGTGAGGAGTTGGATTGGTTGGACTGCGCCGCCATCTGGTTGGGTGAAGTTGAAATGTGACGACAGTTCTATTGTTAATCCTGGGTTGACTAGTGGTGGAGGGTTATTGCGAGATTCATTTGGTCATTGACTAGGGGGATATTCATTTCGGATTGGTATTTCAACTATCTTGGTAGGGGAGTTATGGTCTATTCGAGATGGTTTGATTTTTGCGTGGGATCACGGTTTTCGGCAAGTCGTTGTAGAATCTGATAGCATGGAGGCAGTGTGGATGGTGACTTGTGGTGTTATCTCTTCACATCCCCTGTCTATTTTGATTGTGGATATTCAAGCTTTACTTGCTAGAAATTGGAGTTGCTCTATTAGGCATGTGCTTCCTGAAGGTAATTTTGCAGCAGATTGTCTGGCCAAATTAGGTCATGGCATTGCTTAAAATTTTCAGATTTGGGATGATATTCCTGAAGCCCTCTCTTTGGTTGTATGGGTTGATGCCTGTGGTATTTCTTTTATGAGATAGTTTAGTCTCTCTTAATTGTAACCCAAAAAAACAAAATATAAACCAAATTCAGCATCACATCGTATAAAAATCATCAAAAACATAAGTTAAATACTCTCGTAATCATGTTAAAAACATGAATTAATTAGCACTTATCAAACATCAGTTAAGATGTAACATTTTACTAATTGTTCTAATATTTAGAGGCATAAGACACTAAGAGTTTGTTTTTATCAAATAAGCTAAGGATCATTATTTTAGTGGTTTTAATAATTATCATGACCAATATTATCTACAATTTTTTTTATATACCAACAAATAGTTTAATATTAGTTATGATGACTATGCGATTTAAGATTGTCTTAACTTTCCTTAACCTGCCATTGGAATATGTATCATGTTTAGCCAGGAGTGAATAATGAAAAGAATGAAAAAATTATTAAGAGCAAAAGAAAATAAAAGACAATTAAGAAGATGAGGGACCATTATGTCTATGTTTGAAGAGGAATAGACTCAGTACTACCAAGTAAGGCACATTCATGTTACCCTGAAGAGAAGGCAAGGTATCATTGCTTTTTCAATGTTCTTGCTGATTCCCATTTAGTTATCATTCCACATTTAGCCTCTTGGTGAATTTAGCACTTTGAACGGGGACCGTAATACTAAAGGCAGACTAGTAAAAGAGAAGAAAGTTAAAAAACATTATTGCTTATACTGCTTAGTCAATAATAGTTACGTTTAGGCGGAAGTTCTTAAAGACGCCATTCACCGAAATGCCAATCACGATGTCTTCTTTGAACAAGAAAGTGGATAAAGCAAAAGACAGTAGTTGATAATGATGGAGATTAATGAGAACCAGAGTTAGGCATCAGATACTAAGATTGTACTTTGGTGACTAAGCAAACCTTGTCTTTTCATTCCTCTTCAACTTCAAGCACTTCTGGTACGTCGTTGAATAGCTGTCCACTCATCTATTAATTAGAACTGATCGATCACGTTTTCCTCCTCAGCGGTTCTATTCTATTCAAACACACGTATCTGCAGAAGTTTATTTCCAATGGCTTCTTCCTCATCAACTTTCTCCTCTTTGTTCAGTGTTTCTCTGTGCTCACTCTCATCCTCTATGCCAAAAGATTGTAGACCTTACGCTTTCTTAGTATCACCACCACAACCCAACGTGGTTCCGGAGAGACTTATCAACAAGAACTCATTTAGACTGAGACGGGCTTGTGGCGTTGTTGGTCAGGATTCTACTTCTAATAAGAGATATGACAGCAGCAGAACAAAGGCGTTAATGGGTTGTGCGCCTATGGGGGCATTACCAAAGAAGAAGGTGGAGGTGTTTGAAACAGAGGAGGACATGGCCATGTCGCTGGCCAAATACATCGCCGATTTGTCGTCTAAGTTCATCAAAGAGAGAGGCTTATTCAGCATTGTCCTTTCAGGAGGTACTCTCATACAGTCCCTAAGGTAAGTGACGAGAACACTGAATTCAGTATTGGTGGTATTTGGTACTAATTAGCTAACAATCATTATATTCGATGTGATGATGGCTTTTGAGGTTGCAGAAAATTAGTTGAACCGCCATATTTAAGCTCAATAGAATGGTCTAAATGGCATGTTTTCTGGGTGGACGAGAGAGTTGTTCGTGAGCACCATGTTGACAGCAATTACAGACTAGCTTTTGATGCTTTCCTTTCTCGGGTACACACATGCATACTTTATCTTTAAAAGAATCGCCAAACATTAAATGTACAAACCTCCTGTCCTTTGGAGAACGCACCTGGTCCTCATGAACTTTTTTTTTTCCCTTTCCCCTTCCAAAAACTATTTCCAAATAACAAGTAATTTGGAGGATATGATATTTTACTGCAATCTTAACCTTAATTGATCCATAAAACAAGTATATGACACATTGAACATTGGGAAAAAGAGAAATGCACTTAAGAATCCATCTTTAGCAAACTAAAGCTGATATCACAATATTGAAATAACGATACTGTTGGTTTCTATTATTCTTCTTTCGTGTTAGGTTGAAAGGATATATATATTTCACTCTAATATCAAATTCAGTGTAATTATTAACTTATGTGCTATGCATAACCAGATTAATGGTTCTATTTTCTGATTTCTTCTAGGTACCAATTCTCCTCGCTAACGTTCATAACATTAACGATGCTCTATCAGCAGAAAGTGCAGCGGACGAATATGAAACCCGAATAAAAAATTTGGCGTATACCAAGGTCGTAGACACATCTTCTGTGACAGGACTTCCAAAATTTGATCTAATCCTACTAGGAATGGGACCAGACGGGCACGTAGCTTCGCTGTTTCCAGGACATCCAGCTATCTGGGAAAAGCAGAAGTGGGTTACTTCCATCACAGACTCACCAAAACCACCTCCACAAAGAATTACTTTCACGTTCCCTCTCATAAACTCGTCTTCTCATGTTGCATTAGTAGCCTGTGGTGCTGGTCAATCTCCTGCTGTGCGCACTGCTCTTGGAAAGAGCCAAATTGCCGACACTCTTCCTGTCAAAATGGTTTCTCCTGAGCAGCAGTTAAACTGGTTTTTGGACAAAGATGCAGCTTTTTAAAGTTGAACCCTTGGCTTAGATGCATATGCTCATCAAATAAGACTATGGTTACTATCTAGCTTGTATGCATGTTTATTTTGATCATCAGTGGATTGCGGTTGTAATGTCGGATTAAGTTCGAATGCGTCGAGCCTTAAATCCAGTCAAGTCGTTTGATCGAACCTGACGTGAATATAATAATGCTTAATGCAGTGCTTTTCTTATTTGAATTATCTTCTTCTAGAGTGATTAGACAAAGTTTTCTACTTTCTAAAAAACATAATTTTGTGAAGAAATGAGAAAAAGAGAAATAAAGAATGCCAATATGGATCATATTGTAACATGTCAAACTGTCATTTAAGTGGTTGAAGTGCTCAAATAGTTTAAAGAAAGCAAAGGGGTTGGACATTTTACGGGAGGCGCATTAATTTATGTGTGGTAAAAGTAAAAGAATTGGTTGCTTTATTTACGTGTGCATGTAGGAGAAGCAATGCTGACTTGAGCACATGGCTTAGATCAATCCAGATCCTCTGTCCAATATTACTTTGTCTCATAGAATCTCAGTCATTTATTTTGCGGGACTTACATAAATAAATGACTGAGATTTATTAGACACAATAAGACACCATAATATTGGACAGAAGATCTGGACTCGGCTTAGATAATGGAAACACGTGCCCGATGCCAATTCGCTCTTCCACTTGGAGACCAATGGATTTCATTATTGAATAAATATCATGTATTTAACACAAAATCGTATTTAAACCATGACTTGCGCTTCCCAGGTCAATCGCACTTTAGGTTCTTTAAAAATGATAATTTCTTTTAAACCAAAATTTGGCTCAATAAGAGAGAAAGTTTGTATAAAGGAGGTTCATATAATTATGAAGCATCTACCACAATTTTTTAACATGAGTTTGTATGATACTATATAGGATGAGAGAAATACGCATATCACGCTCATTCGTACAAGAAGAGTACTGTGGGCTGTAATAAAAGAATGAAAACTTGTTGACCTTATTAAATAGTAAAATTTTTCACTTAAGCGTAATTTAAGTCACTATTATTGATGCTGAAATAAAAGAATGAAAACTTATTGACCTTATTAAATGATAAAATTTTTCACTTAGGCGTAATTTAAAATTAGTTTTTAGGTTACTACTATTGATGCTGAATGATTAACATAGCATGTTTCCATTTAGAAAGTTGAGGATATCTTGAAAACATTGAACCTCTACATAGCCCCTAATCTGGATGGATTCAATTCATTCTTCTACAACAAGACCTAGCAACTAATCAAGCCTACGGTGATAGCTGTTGTTCTTGAACTCTTCAATAATGGGAAGTTGTTGACAAAGTATAACTGTACCTTCATAACCCTATTGCCTAAACTTGTAGAGTATAGTACTTTTTCTGACTTTCGACCAATCTTATCTTGCAATACAGTGTACAAACTCATCTCAAAGCTATTAGCTCAAAGATTGAAGAAAGTCCTGGCTAATTACATCGACTTATCTCGGGGTACATTCATCTCTGGACGGGTTATGGGAGACAACATACTCCTTATGCAAGAACTCATTAAACCTTATGGCTCTCAAAGAGATAGCAAGAATTGTTTCCTCAAAGTAGACCTCAAAAGCCTTTTGATAGTGTTGGCTGGAAATTCCTATTAAACACAATTCTGGCCTTGAACTTCCCACATACCTTCATTAAATCAATTTTTGAATGTGTCACTACTCCTTCCTTAAAAATCCTAGTAAATAGGCAGCCTAGCAAGCATTTCAGGAGCTCCAAAGGACTTCAACAAGGTGACCTCTTATCTCAATATCTTTTCATCCTTGTAATAGAGGTTTTTAACAGAACTTTAACACCAATGGTTGCACGTACTAATGCTTTTAAATACCACTCCAAATGTAAAGGTCTGAGGATTACTAATATAAGCTTTGTAGATGATCTTATTTTGCATTCAAAGGTGAACCACATTTCAGTTTCTGCATTGATGAAAGCACTCAAAATCTTCAAAAAAACTCTCTGGTTTGGAGGTTAACTCTGCCAAAGTAGCTTCTTCTTGACCAAAACTACATTGGAGTATAAAGCACAACTCCATTTCATAATTGGTTTTAGATTTCAACCCCTCCCAGTGATCTACCTCGGTATACCTCTTTCAAACTCTACTTATACACTTGTCGATTTTTCTTTATTGATTGAACCAATCAAGCACAAAGTGCTAATTGGAGCTCTAAAACTTTAGCAATTGTCAAGAGATTACAACTTATATCATTTGTTTTGAACTCGATAAATAGTTTTTGGACTGCTCATCTGATTATTCCTAGGAAAGTCATTAAAATTATAAAGAAGCTCTACAATAACTTTCTTTAGCATGGTCAAGAGGATTTTAATAGGAAAGCTCGCATGCAATGGAAGCATATATGTTTACCAGAAGACCAAGGGGGACTTGTCATCATATCTCTAAAGTTGATGAATACAATCATGTTGGCCAAAAAACTTCGGAGATTGAAGATGGCGGATAAACAAGCATTATGGTGTAAATGGATGCATAGTATTTTCCTAAAAGGTTGAAGCATTTAGAGTATAAATTGTAAACCCACCTTCTCATCCATATGGAGGGCCACTTAAGAATAAGGGAGCTTGTGCACCATGAATTTCATACCATTCTTGGCAATGGCAAAACCACTCATTTCTGGTTTGACAGCTAACTATCTTGTGGTCTATTACATAATATGTCGAGTATGGATAGCTGCAGAGCAATTCTCCCTCTGGAGGTAATAGTGTAAGAGACTCTAAGAGACCGAAGCATATTCAATCATCGTACAATCCCCACTTCCATTTACCTTGAATTACTCTAAACCAATCTACATGAAGACGTAGATAAGCTCATTTGTCAACACTCTAGAAATGGATCCTTTACTTGTAAATCTTGAGGACTTCCTCTAGAGGCAGCATAGCCTTCTTCATTGGACCCGAGTGGTCTAGGTTAAACATTACCACCCTAAAGCGGCACTTACTTGCTATAAAAACACGATTGTTGACTGTTGATAAAATTTATACTTTTTTCTACATACCAAATAAATGCATACTTTGTCAGTAGGCAAAGGAAAGCCATGAACACCTATTCCTCCAATATGAGTTTGTAAATCCTAGCTGGATAATGATTCTGCATAAATGTTATGTGATGAACGTACCTCATAGTTAGACCTCTCTTATTGCTTGGTGTTATCATTTTGTGCTGCATAATGACCCTGCATGTTGGAACTTTTGTATAGCACTCTCCTTGCATGTTAAAGATATTTTGGATGAGAGGAACCTTTGCATATTTCAAGATAGAAGCACTACTCAAGCACAATTCTAGAACAATCTATATTTGCAAATTAGACGATACATCAACTTACAAAAACTCACTTCTCCCAAACATGCATATTGGTCTGAAATGTGGAATGTCTAGACCTACTTAAACCTTGTCGTTAACTATCTTCATATTGTTTTTTAATTTTTGCTAACACCTCTATAATACTTTTTATAGCTTGTGTAAACGTTTGATTGCCTTTAAGGCTTAATTCATCACATTTTCTCTAAAATAAACCAATCTTCAAGTTTTGGTTAGCTAGATAATTACTAACTTAATTTGGCCAATGGCCATCACTTCTATCTTTTTGATTGATAGAAACGATTAGACAAATTTTAAAACATTGGTAGATACAACATTCATTTGCACAACTACAATTTTATGCACCAAATACTCTAATATGCATTTTCTATTACATATGCAACTAAAAAAATTAGATATTTACTTAAAGAAATTTCACAAAATATAAATAAATAAATGAAACTTTTGCTCTAAATGATGATGGAGTTGAGATTGGTTATAAAATAATTCAAAATAAATAACTGATTTAGAAATCAATAAATAGAAATAATGATACTAATAACAATGACAACATTTACTATGTTATTATTTAGTAAAATAAACAAAATTTTGAGAGATAATTTATTTTTCTAACTTAACAATTTTGTATACACTTGAAACCTCACAATGTACATAAAATAAGAACATCGTAACTTCTTTTTAACTTTTGCTATACAAAATTAATTTGTAAGTTGATGAATTTTAAGATTAATACTAATGGCTATTTTTAGGAAGCATTGGGAAAAATTAAAAACGTAATTGAGCCACCAAAATAATACAAAATGCAAAGGTATAATGTGTATTGCCTTAAAGTTCGCAGGAGACTTAGAGAAAAGCTTCAACCAAGTGTATCGCTGTTAAGTCAATCATAATGCATATATTTTGGACTTAATATTTATTGATTTGCGAAATTGGTATTCAAAAATTAATGGAATTATTTGTTAAATGTTCACAGGTGGCTATCAATACCAAAAAGACGAAAAAGGATCAAAAAGAGGAAAAATATCACAAGAAATTCGAAAATTCCCAATCTGGAAGAAATTCAAAGATTAGGCATGGGCACGCCTAAGGACAGAATCCCAAATTCGCATATTTCCAGAATTTATTTCCAAGTGAAACACAATCGCCAAGATCTGCTGGACTTCTTTTCAAAATGTTTCCCACCGAAATTAAAAGACCAATCAATCTGGACAAAGTCAAATTAAGATTATGAAGAAATTGAATTGGAGAAGGAAACTCATGTTGATTGCCGCAACTTTTATATATATGTATTAGGTTTAAAGGAAAGGGAGGTAGTCATAGATTAGATCAGGTTTTATAGTAGAATAGGTTTTAGAATAGGGTTTAGGACCATCGTTTTCATTGTTTTTCTCCAGAAGTTGATGCACCTTCTTTGCTTATGATTTCATCATCGTAACATTCCCTTCTCTTGTTGACAGCCGCACCTTTCCCTCTTCTTGTTTTCATGATCATCGTAATTTTCTGATTGCCTTGGCTACCACATCGTGATTTTCCTCTGGCTTTTATTTATTCAACAGATCATCGTGATTTTCTTTTCTCCTTAAGGCTGCTGCAACGCCTTGTTCTTTCCCTTTGGTCCACGTTGCTTCATTACTTCAACAGCGTCAATGCATATCCTCTTCTCCTTGGCTGCCGCACGTTTCTTTTATTCTGGATTTTCATTATTTCAACAGTACCCATTATTCTCTTCTCTTGTTGGTTGCTGCACGATTGATTTCCTTCTTGTTTTCCAGAGCATCATCATCGTTTCATATTAGAAGCTGCCACACCTTGCTTTAATTAATTTCATGGCTTATTTCTTTTACAATTTCCGAGTAGTAATCGTAGGCTTAGGGCTTTTAGTTAATTTAATTTTCTAGTTTTTTGTCTTTAAGTTTCTGCATAGATTTCAATTAGGGATTTTTATTAATTTTAATAAAGACTAGTTTTGGAGACAATTCTTTTTATTATTTCTTTTGATTTCAATTTAATTATGAGTAGTTAATTTTCTTATCTTAGTTGAGGGATCCATGTTCCATGTTATTTTGGTGAGATTTTCTGGATACTTTTTATGTTGTTAATAAACATTGGATAATTTCATATCTGTCTTTTTAATTGGATTTGTTGGTTTCTAGGAGCGCTACTAGAGATTAATTGATTCAACCGCTAGATTAACGAAATATGACGTT
>JAOSBP010000204.1:10185206-10200542 GCA_027563825.1 Erythroxylum mucronatum
CTGTTGTCATTGTCTATAATTAGCTATTGTTAGGCCTAACTCCTACTTCGATCTGTGATGCTTGGTACATAATTGAATGTCTTTCATTTTGAGGTTGAAAAGTTTGTGAATGTACTCTCATCATTTTCAAACCAGACTTCCATATGCTGGTAAGATTTATAATAGTTGCTGATTACTTGTTCTAGTCAAAATTGTAGTTGAAACTATATGGTAAAAGGGGTTCTGGTTCTAGGTGGGGGAAGAGTTTAACTATAACTAGTATATATGACATGTGTGAAGTAAATTAGGAACTTAACAATTGACAAGAGTTATAGGATAAGTTTTACATGTAAAGTAAATTAGGAAAGGCCTTCTCATTTTTTTTTTCTGAGAATGATTTGCTATAATCATTTCAATCCATTGTAATATTTCAGAGATTTCTTATTTTCATCATGTTTTTGCAGGTGAAGTTGGAAGAGTGATACAATTAGGTCAATGGCAGAGTCATTGCCTGAAGCAAGATGCACTTTCCTTTTTGGCTTTATGGTCAGCAATAACAAGAGATGTTCTAAGATACTCGCTCATCTGTGATTTTTATATTGGCCAGTGATTTACATGGATAACATACTGTCCTCTCTATTGAATGGTGGTTTATCCTTTTGTTCTTGAACTTGTTATCTGGGAAAATAAAGGTGTGTTCTTTTAAGCATGTCGATGTGAATTCTCTACTTCTCCCCCAATAGACCTTCAGATCACTATTGCATCTTACTTAAAGCTTGTTGCAGATTGGATTAACGATGGCCAATCAAGATCTTGAAGGCTTTGATAATTTCTTTTATAAAAATTCTAGTCATCAAGAATTGCAAATAGTATGTGCATATGAAAGAAATTAAGCATGAATTCAAACTTGTGCGTTGCCTTGTTGTCAATGCAATTTTTTAGTATCATGAAGCTTGATTCGGATAAGGCCCCTTCTTTTTTACTTTTTATAGCATTTTGGTTCGTCGAGAGTATCGGACACTTGAAATGGGTGAAGGAGGACATTATAGAATGTAAAGAGTGAAAGTGTTGACCTATTCTATATGGGAGCAAAAAGCATTTATAATCAAATAGGGGTTGTAAATTAGCTTGAATTGGTTTTGAATCTAATTTGATTTTAATTAGATTTAAGTTAATTTTTAAAGTTTAATCAGTCTCAAAGTGACAATATTTTTTTAAACCTACTATAATACAAATTATATAATCATAATAATAATACATACATACATACATACATACAAATTATATAAACATAATGATAATTAGACATAATAATGATAAATTTGATCAAATTGTAATATATAATTTGAATAATAAAACATATAAATTATATAATAATTATAATAATAGTAAATAATAATAATAATAATAATAATGATGATGATGATGATGATACTAAAACATTTGAATAGTAATAACAACAAAATATATAAGAATAATAATAATAAGAATAAGAATAATAATAATAATAATTACACATAATTAGACATAATTATAATACATTTGAGTAGATTGTAATAATAAATTTGAATAATAATAAATACAAATTCTATAATACTAATAATAATGATAATTCTAATAATAATAATATATTTGATAATAATAAGAAATAAATATTGAATAATAATAAGACCAAATTATATAATAATAATAATAATAATAATAATAATAATAATAATAATAATACTTAGACATAATTATAATAATAATAAATTTGAAAAATTATTATTACAAATTATATAATAATATTAATAATAATATATTTGAATAATAATACATACACAGTAATACTAATAATAATATTAATTACACATAATGATAATAATAATACAAACTATTGAGTTACAAACCATTCATAGTAAAAATACCATTGAATTACATCTTCCTTATCATATTTAAGACTAGGGGCATATTCGACATTTGCACTATTTTCTGTCTCTGTCCCCTACAACCAAACACATCTGTCTTGGAGACGGAGACAAGATTCTCTGTTATGTCCACCATAAACCAAACAGCTCTCTGTCCCTAATTTCTGTTTCGTTCCGTCCCGTTCCGTCTCTAGCTACCAGAGACGTTAACCAAACGCAGCGTTTGGGTGTGCCAATATCTTTATAGAGGATATGGCAGGGGCTAGCTTCCATCGGAGAATCTTGTAATTTTATTTTTCTTTTCCATGTAATAAAAAAAATCTCGAATTTGTTGTCACACATATACTTAAAAGTGGAAAGTAGGCTTTAAAATATTAGTTCGACTTACTTTAGTTTAATTTAAAATTAATGAGTCAAGTTTAATTTAATTTTGTTTTAAATAAAATTTAATTTTAAAAATCGACTCAAAATTTAATTAAATTTTTTGAAAGATTTAATCTTTAATTTGTAAAATAATGTTATTTTAATATAATTAAATAAAATAATTTTCTTTTAATACTATCTTAATAACTTTAAATTAAATTCACACTAATCTTAAATTATTATTAAAGAGTTTATAAAAATTTGATGTAAACTAATAGTCTTATTAATTATTATTAACTTAAATAAACACAATTAATTTATGTCAGTTTGTAATATATTAAATAAAAGTTAATTATAATAAGATTCAACCACTTTCTTAAATTCATTTGTAGTTTAGAATTTAGATTTAAGTAGACTTCAATAATTCTAAAATTGGCCTTCATATGTTTTTAGTAATTATACTTCTTTGTTTCTTTTATGTTATAGAATTGATGAATAATTTAAATTTAGTATAAATTGTGATAGTATACTACTATTTACACAGTAAAGTTATTAATTATCAAACTACAAAATATTTAAAAATTAAATAATTAAAATCAAATTGGACTTTGAAAAAAAAAATACTGGACCTTTTGTCATTTTGTCTTAAATTATTTTGGTTGTATCTATCATTACTTAAAAACAAACTAGAAAACGATGAAAAGCTTATCGAATTTCGTAATGAAACTACTAGCCTAGCAAGAACCTGTGGCCACAGTAAATGAAAGGGACCATCTCACTTGTTTCTTTTCGTCTCATAAACCATAAAATACATTAAGATGAGAAGAAAGAAAAGGTAATGAAATGGTATTGAGGAGGATTCTCAACCCAAAGTCACCAAGCATGACGTACTTACCCAATTAAAAGACAAATGAGTATCGTAATCGACCAACTTCATCACTATTCAGGAAACGAGAAATCTGATAACCGGACGGACAACTTTCTTTTCCGTTCAGATTTTCTGTCCAGTTTTACTCTGTTTTATTTTGTTTCATGAAATTTCAGTCATTTATTTTGCGGACCTCACGCGAATCCCATACAGGACCTACATAAATAAATGGCTGAGATTTATTAAACACAATAAGACACTATAATATTAGACAGAAAATTTAGACTCCTTGCTTTGAACCTAACCCTACTTGGTAAATATCATTCATGTCAATTTAGCTGTAACTCTCAAGAATGACCAGTCAAAGCATGGAATCACTTTGGCCTAACCTTTTCCTTTTCCTCCTTGAAATGGTTGTATCCGTCCCATCCCGTGCATCAATGCTTTTATTCTGTTAACGAAGTATTGACCTGAACTGTATTGTACTCTTCGGCTGTTACTGAAAATTGAGGGAATTGATGGTCCCCTCTCCTCGGAGGGTTTAATCTTGTATATATCATTGACAGTGACAAAGGATAATTACGTCAAGTTACAAATAGAGCAATTACGTATTCAAATCGAGGTTGAGAATATCTCAGTATCTCACCCGTCCATTTCCTTTTCATTTATAAGTGATACTTTCTGATTTATGGTCCTGGAGGACATCTATGGCATGTCGTTTATTGACGTCCACGATTAGGACACAATTATGACGAGTTGTCCATTAACATAGCTCATTTTGACACTATTTGGTCGAAACAAGTTGTCTACCACACATGATCACGGTAATTAGCACTTGATAGTTGACCTAAGAGGGCAAAAACGCCCCTTTTACCATTATCATTAATGGTTATCTTTAATAATTGTAACAGTTAATTAATGTTTATGTTCAACATAATTTATTTAAAAAAATCTAGTATTAAAAAATTTCAGTGTGGTTTACTTATTTATTTGTATAGTAAATAAAAGTAACAATAAAGCCAAAATCTGTAAGTAGAAAAGAAAAGTGATCTGAATAAGTGGAACCACGAGATGATAAAGTGCAGGGGAAAAAGAGAAAGAGTACCACTTTGAGAGTGGGAATACTGGGTGCAGAAATAGACTGAAAAGATAGATTGGCTAGTCACTCAATCCTCGCTCTTCTCCCAATCTTTTTTTTTTTTTTTCCCACAATGTAATAGGTCGGTCTCAATTATAAAAAAATACCTTTAAATCAGTCACACCTAAACTAATCTATTTGGTGCTTAGTGGTTACTTCACCCACCTTTTGTTACTAATGAACAGTAGCAATTTGGATATTATTATTCAATAACACCATGTAAAGATGAGATTAAAAAAAAAAGGAATAAAAATAGAGATGTAACCCAGATTAATAATATGTCTTAGATTATAGTCTACACCCAAGCCAAGAGTAGGGACTAGAGAGAGAGAAAAAGTGAAAGACATCAAAGAAATGCAATGCAAAGCAGTTGTTGGGTTCAGTTGATGTGTAAGAACTTTACTTTTTAAAAAAAAATTATAAAAAGAAACCTCAATCATGTCAAGCTTCTTCTTCTCCTTCTGATATTTTTGTTAGAAAAACTAATTTAAGTTTAAACAAACAAATGAGAAGTTCAAAGAATAAGTAAACTAGTGGAAGTGAGCATTTTTCTTGTGAGCATCAAAGATCGCTTCTTTTTTTTCTCAATGTGCGTCACCCCACCGGAGGTCAGCTCTCCAGCGGAAATTTCTGGTGGGAAGTTGTGCGTCTGCCTTCCATTGCTGCCGTCACTGTCACAGCTTTGGCAGGAATCGCTTTGTTCGCCGCCATTTTTACAAATTAGTAGTTGGTAGCGAAAGAGTGAGTTTTTCAAAACCCATCCTTTTTTCGGCTAGTTTGATTCTTAAGTTGCCGGTTATGGTTGGTTCGAGATAATTGGAGCATTGAAAAAAACGTTAAAAGGGGGTAAAGTAAATGAAAGCTCTGAAGCGAAGTCACACATCGTCTTCGTCTTCAAATTCCTCTTCTCCATCGTCATCGTCGACAGGGTCGTCTTCGTGGGTTCATTTGCGTTCGGTCTTATTTGTTGTTAATTCCTCCTCACCAGCTTCTTGTTCATCTTCTGATCGGTGAGTCTCTCAACTCCTTTTCTTTTCTTCTGCCTTTGATTCGCTGACTATAACATCTAATTAAGGTTGCGTTTTTGGTCTTTATTCAGATCGGATCTCTGACTACGTTTTTCAGTATCAATCTTTAATAATTGCTTGCTCTTCTTCATACTTGTTCCCCTTTCCACTCCTAGTTCCCTTTGCTTTTTAGTAACTAGTTTTTCTTTCTTTATTCTGTCATTTTACTTCGTTTAGTTGGATTTGAGCTCATGCTTCACCGTTTGGCTTAATTGCTACTTTCTTATTACTCCATTAAAGTGTAGATTTACTGAAGAACTATACGTGTGTACTACGAATGGAATAGGTTTGAATTTGTTCATCTGGTATTTATTCATCTGCATTACGTGAATAACAGTATAGGCATTCATTTCTTGTTATTCTAAAATTGGAATATAACTTATGGTTCACAAATATTTTGTCTGGAGGGGTAGTTCCAGCTTTTTTTTTTAAGGCATTTGGGTAGTTCGCCAAACTAAATAGTATGGAGTAGTTGTTTGTCTGCTGTAAGAATGTTACAGCTTTCTAAATTGAAATTTCTGAAATTTAAATTGTTGTCACTTCTTGCTTCAATCCCTCCTATGCCCCCAACAACCATATTAAAACATACAGAAAAGAACTTGGGGGAAATTAGAGAGGATGGAGGGAGCCAGGAGGGACAACAAAGTTAGGTGCCATTATTAGCAACATTTACCTTCTTTATTTTACGATGGAACTTGACACAATTTATTCAATAGTTGGTTTTTAATTTTAATTAGGTTGTTCTATTCTTCACAGTAAATGCCTTCCTGTCTTGTTTTTGCATTGCATTTTATCTGAATTTATGAAAGCTTTGATTGTGATCGCTCTTTCATTTCAGGAGCCATCTAAAATCACCATGGTCTCGTAGGAAAAGAAAACATGCCCTTACTTCTCGACAATGGAGAAGTTTGTTTTCACCAGAGGGGAAAGTTCGTGATGGTGGAATAAAGTTCTTGAAAAAAGTTCGAAGTGGAGTGAGTAATCATTGCACTTGCTATCTTATTCTGTTATGTTGATGTTTGTAGTTTACCTCTTCTATTTATTGATATAGGGGGTTGATCCAAGTATTAGAGCAGAGGTTTGGCCTTTCCTTCTTGGAGTGTAAGCTTCCTTAACAATGTTTTACTAAAGCAAAGGTTGTGGCTGTGCATCTGTTTGTAGATCCTTATGTCACTTTTAAACTCTACAAAATGTTACTGTTCTTAGATGGTTGTACTTTGGCATTTTTGGAATAGCCAAATCCATAAACATGGCATATTGTAAATTTTCTGCACTTCTCTAATGCTGTTCTACTTTGGAATCTTCAGTGGTGGATATCTAATATGATCTGTCATGTCTTTGTTACTTAAAGAGCTTCCGCTTCCATTTTGTTAATCTCTGTTTTTCTATCTGAAACATTTCAATTTTTCAATGCTACATATGAAATTGTATATACCGAGTTTTTACATATCTCAAGAATCAGGTTTATTTCTTTTTAGTGAGAGCTTTTATTTCAATCTCTATGGGTTCTTCACATAGTTTGCTCCAAAATATTTTGTTATGTCTTTTGTTTGAATACCTTATTTGATGACATTTGTTTTCATCCTTTAACAGCTATGACTTGAAGAGTTCCAAAGAAGAAAGAGAAAATATAAGAACCCAGAAAAGGTACCCTTGCACGGTTCATCTTCAAAATTCTAAGCGGTTGATTGGCAGTTGTTGATTTATTCTCCATATGTAGCTTCTGGTTTCTATACTTGGCATTATGTTATCATGATTCTTCTTTGACAATCTGTGGATGTAGAAAGGAATATGAAAAACTCCGTAGACAATGTCGGCTGTTGCTCAGGTGCAGCAATAATAGCTTTAAGTTGAATGATATTGTCGGAACAAGCTGTGATGGGGACAACAGCAACATTGTCCAGGACACAGACTCTTGTTATGAAGATGTCGTAAGTGCGAGGGACTCACTTTCCAGTGAAGAAAACAGTGTAGATAGTGGGGACTCTGATGATCCCTCTAATATACTGATGGAAGGTTATGATAGTCCAAGGCAAGAAACAAATGTTGATGCTTCTGCACCAAACACTGACTCGCCTGACTCAGATTCCTCTGAGGACCCTGATGCCATTGAGGCTTCCTCATCCTCAGATAACAGGGAAGAGGAAGCTTCTGATCTACCTTCCAATGACAATAACCCTCTTTCGGTTACAGAATTAAACTCAAACCTGCACACTGCCACCGAGAATTATGCCACATGGCAGCGGATCATTCGTGTTGATGCAGTGCGAGCCAACTGTGAGTGGATACCTTACTGCCAAACCCAAGGTGCGATATCAGAGTGTAGAGCACGCCGGTCTGCTGAGGCTGTTGGGCTTAAAGACTATGATCACCTGGAACCCTGTAGAATTTTTCATGCTGCACGATTAGTTGCTATTCTTGAAGCCTATGCACTCTATGATCCTGAAATTGGTTATTGCCAGGGAATGAGCGATCTACTTTCTCCCATAATCGCTGTGATTACCGAGGATCATGAGGCATTCTGGTGTTTTGTGGGTTTCATGAAAAAGGCCAGGCATAATTTCAGACTTGATGAGGTGGGGATTCGAAGACAACTTAGTATTGTTTCAAGGATTATCAAATGCAAGGACTCTCACCTGTACAGGCACTTGGAGAAGCTTCAAGCTGAGGATTGTTTTTTCGTTTACAGGATGGTGGTTGTGCTATTTAGGAGGGAATTAACATTCGAGCAGACTCTTATCCTGTGGGAGGTGGTGTGGGCAGATCAAGCAGCAATAAGGGCTGGCGTTGGAAAATCTGCATGGAGCAGAATAAGACAGCGAGCACCACCAACAGATGATTTATTGCTCTATGCTATTGCAGCTTCAGTATTGCAGAGGCGGAAATTGATTATAGAGAAGTATAATAGCATGGATGAGATTTTAAGGGAATGCAATAGCATGGCAGGGCATCTTGATGTGTGGAAGCTCCTTGACCATGCACATGATTTGGTGGTGACCCTGCATGACAAGATAGAGACATCTTTGTAATGGGGTATTTCTTAGCTTGAACTAGAACTTGAGATGGCATTTCTTTCCAGTTATTCGTTTTGTTTTTCACTTTCAGAGCCAAGTTGCAAGTGGCAATGGCATGCTACGAAAGATCTTATTAGGCTCATCTGCATTTCATTGCTATGGAAAATGATTTGCAGAATCACATTGCACTGCAATGAACAGGTGAGTTCCGCACAATTGATCAGTGTATCATAGTTGAGGAATATTTAACATAATTTGATTAGAAGATTACATATTTTTTTCGGCCCAGCCAGAATGCGCAATGCATTGAACCGCTTGTAACTTAGCTGATAACATATTGCCAAAAGTTTGCCTTGAATTCTGATGTTCTGATTCCATCTTTCTTATGTTAAATGGAAAATCTCTATGGACCTAACTAACAGTAGATATTCATTATTTTCTGATGTACCCGAAAAGAAGAAATGTGATTTTGATAGAGCAAGGAAGCAAATGCACTTGTCAGGTCGGTGGTTCTTAAGCCGGTCAGGCTTCTAAACAAAGAAACAGAAACCCTTTCCCTTTCCCTGTGGCTGTATGGATGTTATTCATAATTAAGTCACATGGATAAGCCACATGCATAGGGACAAGGAGTAGACAAACAAATCCTAACAAAAATATGGTTGAAACGGAAACCCAATATTCAATTCTGGATATAGGTTAACTGATATTAAAATCAACCTTGTTTTATTTGTTTCATCTAAATGATTACCATATCAGAATCTAAACACCTGGTTCAAACACTAAGCTCGATGCTAATTTACCCTAGTGTTGATGTTCTTTTAGTAAATTATACTGCTAAAATAACTTTGTTGACCTTGGGACGCTAATTCTTTTTGTTCAAAATACTAAATTAGTTATCACCCAAAAAAAAAAAATACTAAATTAGTTAATAAGATTTAATTGCATATAACAAACTTGGTTGCAAATTATTTACGAAAAAGGGTCATAGATCCTTATAAAATAATCATCATAAAACTGTTATTACTTATCACCCTAATGTTTTTTTTTTTTGGACAAAACTTATCACCCTAATGTTAACTATCGCAAATGTTAACTATCGCAATTAAGCAAACCTTGCATGATTACCAAAGATTGACTCTTTTCGGTCATTCCATAAATCTTTTAGCTCCTTCAAAGTTACGCTCGTTAGCAAATTTTATTTTATTGAATAAAAAAAATTAAAATAATATATATATATATATATATATATATCTGAAAAAATTAGGGGCAGTGGGGGCAAGTGCCCCCACTTGCCTCCAATGTGCATCCGCCCCTGGCTGTATCCATATTTGCTCGAAACTATATGATCTCTTATTTTATTTGAGTAATGCCTATTTCCATTTCGGTTAAAAGAAAAAAAAGGGAATTAAGTGACTGTTTGTTGTTATTTCTTTTTTTATCATGATTTTTTTTATTTTTATTTCTTTTTTTAAGTTTCTGATTTTGTTTGTTCACAAAATAAAAATTAGTTATAAAAACTTAAAATAAAAACTTGTTTGATCTTAATATCCTGTTTTTCAGTTTTATTTTATTATAATATTAAATATTCATATTAAACTTTAATTTAATTTATTTGTAATATATCAAATTATATTCTTAAATTCATTAATGCTCATAATTATAAGAAATAAAAATAAAAATAATTAATATAAATAAAATTTTACGTAACAAAATTCAAATAAAATATAATAAACATTCCATAAATCTTTTGAATTCCTAAAATTTCAAAGTCACGCCAACAACATAAAAATAAGATTAGAATTATATGTAATAATAGAAGAAATTTGTTCTCTTTAGATCCAACCACCAATTATCAACATTCTTTAGACGTTGCTCCTGTAAATCACCACATTAATCAAGATTTTGAGCACTTCATTCCTAAATCACTCCTTTTAAATAATTCTCTCTGATTAGTCCAAGTTTTTCAGCTTGATCATCACGAAAGTGTAAATGGTTTGTTCTCTACAAGCTTTATGCTTGTTTTTGGGACCATAGAGAAAAGTTTGCATATATCATTTGCACACCGGTTACTCTCTTTCCTTTCTTGGATGATTTCATTTACTGCATTTGTGAAGGATGACTTCAAAAGTTTCAACAACATCCTCACTTAAAGCTCTCCTTTACAGGAGGTTTTGAGTTCGAGTCACGCAAAAGGAGGAGAAATGAGAAAATTTTCCTGTTGATGATCCTCTACCCCTTAGGCAAAGCTTTTTGATTAGATCAATTACGAACATCTCGCTTTTAGCGGAAGTGTGAGAGTTGAAGCTACTAGGGAACCCGAGGGCTGTGGGGAACCTGATGCTGAGTAGGGCCAGTAATCAATCAGTAATTGACCAATCAAGTATGTGACGACTCTTTGTGAGCAGAAGTTTACAAGCTATATAGGAACCTGAGGGATTTTGGGGTTCCAGATTTACTACATTTAGGGCCCTTGGGGTGAGGTCTTAGGAGCTTAGGATTAGTCCGGTTAAACTAGGATACCTAATGTAATAAAAAAAGTAACTCCTCACGTTAGAACCATTCCTGTAAATAGAAAGAGGCTGCCCTTTTTGAGGTAAATAGTATAACCTGACATATGTCACGATGAGCATCTCAACACCATGACTAGCAACATATTTCCAATCCTTCTAAAGTTAACCTTTGGAGTTTCAATAACATATTGTATTTACATTTAGCAATGCCCTAGCCCCTAAATTTTTCTTCAAAACAAAATGCTATATCAAATCCAAACTATAGCATAATAAATAGTAAACCATAGTTCATGAACATTAGGATAAAAATGGATATATCATTTAGTTGACCAATGACCTAGCATAATTGGTATTAGGCATCTAAACAAAGCCTTGCTTTGTTTCACCCCTAGTGGATAATATATATTAAAATTGACATCTTATACCCAATGTCTATGAGTTTAACTGACTAAGAATCTCATATGAATGTAAAATTCTTGAAGTTGTGTCTATTAACGAACAAGTAAATCACTGAGTTAAATCAATTTCCTTTTATAGGAACTTATATCTTCTCCTAAATGACCCAAAGAAATATTTATATAATTAACAACTTGACGCCTAGTTTCCAACCAAAACAAGAGAAATGTATAGGCTTGTGATAGTAATTAATAGTTCTCCACATTTAACTTTGTCATGTCTAAAAAAAATTGGATTAAGTTAAATATTACCAAGAGATTTGTCAAACTATACCCATTTCTTAATCGTTTCATGCAAGATTAGGAGAATTAACTCCACCATTACATGAATTGACAATAAAAGGATAGAAGAATTAGCCCCATCATTATATGATGGCAAGCATAACATAAGGTGATAATACAAAATTCCTTATTCATTTACTTTTAGTATAATAGACTAGAGTCATTGAATTAGATTGCCTTTTGTTGAGAGCCAACACAATGCTTTCTATATAGAGTAAGCAAGAACCCTCTAGAGCATGAAGAGCGCATTGCCTCTACATCTATAGGAGGGCTAGTACGTGGTCCATGCTTTAAACTTTATCATCCTCCAGTGACTAGTTAAGTGATGTTGAAACAAAATAGTGACCATTACCCTCGGCAAGCACCAATATGTTTCAAAACCTTGAAAGAACCAAAGAATAAATGAGCTAAATTTTGAGACAACCTATGTTGTACATTCTACTGCCTATAAGGTCATAATTTGATGTAAACAAAGTTGCCAACTTGGAATTCTTTCTCCATATGATGGAAATCTATATTCTGTTTCATATGATATTGAGCATATTGCATATGAAATTGCAATACTTGGATCATAGCTTCCCTCTCCTTCAAAACCTGATCCACTAACGTACAACGCGACACCATTACTATTTTTTAAATGCCACGTTTAAAAGAGTAAAAGCTTGCATGGTTTTAAGTTTTAACCCTAAACTTCGTAAATTTAGTAAAGTAAAAAAAGAGAAACCCTAAATTCACTAAAAGTAAAAGTTATAGAAAACCCTAAATTCCCACCATCTTCCCTCTTCGACACATCTTCAGTGTCAGCCAATACGTGCTCTAGTCTTTGAGTAAGGGTTGTCTTGCCTGATTCACGCATCAAAACTATCACCCGATCCGCACTTCTTCCTTCGTTGACACATCTTCACCATCATCCGATCCACACTCCAGTCTTCATTGAAGGGGTTGGCTTGGTGGTTCAGGCATCATCTCTTGAAACTAAGGTAAGTCCTAGAATTAAGTATTAGCCATTAGACTTAAGAGCGGGTAAAACATTTGATTATGGGAAGTCTGAGGTTAGAGCGATAAAAAGAAGAAAGTGCAAAGGTTAGAGAAGTTTGAGGCAGATAGTATGAATGAGATAGGCAAAAGCAAACTGGTATTAGTTTCATCTTCAACCGAAAATGGTCAGGAGCATTTATCTTGAACCATTGTCAAACCCTAGAAGCTACCCATTATGTAACCTCAGATGCTAAAGAAAATAATAGAAAACATCAAGTACGAAATATTTATAAGAAATTGCATATTAATATACCCTTCATATACCAAGTTTTTTAAGAAGATTATCTCTAAAAAAATAAACATGAGGATTATACTATGGTTCCTTTAACCAAGGACTGTAGAGTAACTTACATGACCAATTAACTCTAAAGATAAAAGACCTTGGGAGTTTTATGATTTCATGCCATTTTAGTTCTTTTAATGTTATTAATTGTTTATGTTTACTAGAGTTAATCTAATGACTTTATCTCTTTTTAAGTAGCTTATAATAGGTGAACTGAAGTCTACTATAGTGTTACTCTAACTTGTGTATTGGTTTGTAAAGTACCTAACTAGGGTAATGGAAGATTTGTTTTTAAAGTAGAAAAATTCATCTTTCTTACCAATCATAGCACAATAGAAAAGCAGTTGATCCCACTAAATCTTAATTTGATGCTTTCTAATAGATAAAATCCATTGCCCTCCTACATCCTTTTTTCTTTAAATGTTAAATGGTTGTTCTATTAAAGGAAAAATTAACATGTGACATTTGCAACTCTAGTTTAATTACTAAAAATTAAAAAAACATATTCATTTTAAAGAAACAAAATGTTAACTTTTTAGGGGTGACTTATTGATTAATTTCCAACATTATTGGTGCATAAGTCTCACATGTAGTCCTTTATTTAAATTGAGGGTTTTAGTAAGGGAAGAAACATTGATAGGGAAAAAAAGAAAAGATCAAGTAAGAGGGAAATGAAATGTGATCATATAGAGAAATAATCCTTTTTAGAGTTATTCTTACATCCTTGAGTATATATACAAACCATATGGATGTATAGTCATTGCCTATGATCCAAATATAATTAAGGTCTCAAAAATTTTGTCTATGGATTAAATTATTCATCTCTCAATAAACTTGCTTCAAAAGAGGACTAAGTTTTTTTCTACTTCTTTTATAAGTCAAATTATGCATTCCAAAGAAATTCCTTATAGTAAAAAACCATAGATATCCATTATTGAATTGATTCTCTATAAATTATTCTAAGTGAGGCTTTAATATAGTGCTCCCTATACTCTTAATCTGAAGGGAACATATTTTTAAAGTAATTCAGTGAAGGTTTTAGGATTTGTGCTAGTTATTAACTGTTTCCGTTTTCTGGTTTAGTTCATATTTCGCATTACTTACTTCATCATTGAGGTTAGTGGCATTTCAGATTTTTGTTTCGATTAAGTTGACGTGTCTATTTTATTTTATTTTATTTTATTTACTAAAAATTAACAAGTTTGACGATATTTAGCTTTCCTTTATTAGATCTTCGAGGGAACGATCCCTACTCTCATATACTACTTGTTATTCGTGTAAGGTTAATTTGCAAGGGTGACGACACCTTGTCAAAAGCAACTAATATAAAGTATAAAGAAAATTTCTTTACTTGGAGGAATTAAAAAAATTGGAAATTGGAACATAAGAAAAAATGTATATGGGTTTTGGCCACTAATGACTGGTTGGATGAATTTCTAGAAAGTAAAACAATCCTTAGTAGCCCTCTCTTCTTAGATCATTCTCCAAGTATCATTCAGAACTTAACCACAAGTTAGTATAAGAAAGCTCCCCTTCACTTTATTTAATATCTTAGATCATTTGTTTGTTTCTATTGTTTGCAGGCTGTGTTTTGTGTTAAAGAGCGTCCATAATCGTCCGATGTCCTCCTTCTTTGTAGATTTTCGTTGTCCGTCCATCCAGATAAGTCGTCCAACTAATGTCTACAACATGTTTTGCTTTATTAGTGGGAGTATTTGTGAGGAAATTTTTTTAATTGAAAATGAGGTATTGTTTTTAGTTGTTGTTTGCAATACTCTGAGTATCTTTAATGATAACATAAAGTTCTAATTTAAAAGTCTAGTAGTAACTTAAATCTAAAAGACTAATTACTAGTAACTTAAAGTTAATGTAATAATTGAACGATGATTGCATTTAATATGGGTATTTTTGAAACATTGAGGCATAATTAACCATTAGGTAGGTATATAGGTTGGAAACCAGTGAGATAGCTCCCATGAGGCTTATAAGTGAAAAATTCCACAAGCTTAGAAGCCACAATGAGAACATGTTTCTCGATTCAAAGTTGAAAACAACGCCAGATATCTTAGACTTTCTTAGCTTTCAAACTTTGTCAACAAACTTCAATCTGAAAGACTCTAATTACTAGTTACTTAAAGCTGATGTAAATATTGAATAAGGATTGCATTTAATATGGGTATTTTTGAAATATTGAGGTATAATAAACCATTAGATAGGTTTATAGGCTGGAAACCAGTGATGTAACTCCCATAAGGCTTATAGGTGAAAAATTCCATAAGTTTAGGAGCCACAACAATAAATTGTTTCTCTAGGTGTAAACAATCCCATACACCTTAATTAATAGAATATATATATATATTGTTGTGGCTCCTAGACTTGTGGAATTTTTCACCTATAAGCCTTATGGGAGTTACATCACTGGTTTCCAGCCT